>CAIGRT010114329.1:0-16320 GCA_903798405.1 Fraxinus platypoda | reverse complement strand
GAAAATAATCCTACACTAAAAGGAAATATTATAAAGATTATTTTTTCCATAACTTCAACACATACATGTAACATGCATACCCAAATAATCAAGACATTCCATGGCACTGCTGCCTATTCTCGAATAGACAATAGTAAACCTACGTGAACCCCCCTTTTTTTTCCCTCTTGAACATTTTGAGATAAGAATATGAGTAAGAAAATCTACACCCCAGCTTAAGCTATAAGATGGAATGTTGACACGTGCAAGTTGCATTTGACATATTTACAATCTGAGTCAAACAAATGGAAATTCCCTTCTTATCTAAAATGATGTCCAGTCCTTCATGTTGAGGACAAGTTTGAGGTGGAGAGATTCACGTGACAGTGAGAAAGTCACCAAACCAAGCAGGATATATTGTTTAAAGTCAATGCATCAATTGAATGAGTTCAAGAATGAAAGCAAAATCGATAACTAAAGCGAGAGAGGTACATATGAGGAACCTTCCAATTACTAGTTTGGCCCCTTAAAATGATGCCAGTAGTTCGTATTGACAAATCGTTTTTGTATACTCTTCAAATCTTGTATGGATCTTTCAGTAATCAACAAAGGAGTTGGTTCATTCCAAAGCAATATAGAAATGGATTGAACTCAGAAAACAGTAAATCCTCATTTGATGAAACGATGTATAATTCATTATAGAAGCTATTTTGCCAATACGCAAGGAACAATAAAAGCCATTACCTTCATATTTCCTTGGGCTTCTAAGTGTATTAAATCAAATATATGGCTAAACTTCTTAGTGCATCAAGTCGAATGTCTTGCCAATTTGAAATACACCAACTCAACACCTTTCAGCTCCACAATTTACTTTTGTTTAACAAAGCTTTGAAGGTTTTTTCATTACCCAATAAAACAACAACAACAAACTAAGCTTCATTCCCAATAAATTTGGGAGTTGGCTACACGAACGTTATTTTTAATTCTGCTAAGTTCATTGCTAGATCTACTGGGAGATACGATGAAACTAGATAGCAACTACATAGAATGTTAACTCTAGCCTAGCCTCCCTCTTCTAACTTGCTCTACCAAAATCGTGCAAATAATGAATAAACTACTGCACCATATTCCTACTATGACTAAAAAGACATTCCATTTATTCTCTCTCTTATTCTACTGAATATTAAAAAATTTTAGACTCCAAAGTTTGAAAGTAATATTATGTCCCATCCTAGCTTATCAACTAAACCATATCATCATCTGCAAACAAGATACACGAAAGGACCTTGTCTTGGATATACTTGGTAAGAAGAAAGAACAAGGTTAAAGAGCAGCGACTTATGAGTTTAATACCTCCATGTTAGTCGAATCTTGGATTATGTTTGGCAAGTGTTTATAAATACTTGCTAAAAGTCGTACATTATTTATCCACATTCCACATATTTCGTGGGATCTTCAGACTTAAAGTACTACTCACTTACCAATCACTCATTGCACCACTTATTGCTATCTGTTCATAAACACATGCCAAACATATGCCCAAACCAAACTTCTTTCTTAACACAGAAAACAAGTAACTAATGGCAGTATAGAAAAGATCCAATGCAGAATAATGATGTACAGAGTATATTTCTTATAGATCATTTGCAGAATAAATACAAACAACAAGCGATTTACCCATCAAGCTCCACAAGTAGTTGATTGATGAAAGCCTCGTGGTCCTGCTTTTTGGTGTGAATAAACTTGCCACGGACACCAGCAAAGAGATCAAAATCCTCCACAAATATAATGACAGGAGCCTAGATATATGATTATTCATGAGTACAGAAATCGTCTAACATGTGTTAACAGGAAAAAACCTAACAATTTGAGATAACTGATGTCCAAAATCTGACAGAAATAAAAGAGAGAAAATATTTACTAAAGATACATGTGAAGTAGTGAATAACAAGGAAAAGAACAAACATTAAGTAACTATATTTTTGGATTTCTTCTTTCTTATATCAAGGGTTTTGGATTTTAGTTTCTTCAAAAGGCGTCTAAGTTGTGAAGTTTCCTTGACTTATCTTGGCAGATAAAAACCATATACCAGAACTAGAACATCACTGCAAAACTTTCATCATAAATTACCTAGAGAGAGAGTGAAGAAAAAAGAAAATAAAACAGGGTTTAGATAAATTAGGTAAGTTAATAACAATTCTTCACTTTGACTGAATCGCGTCTATTTGACAATAATAAAGTTAAAGAGGAATTTGAAAAGAAGAAGAAAGAAACGGAAAAATAAAAAGAAATAGGTTAATGCTTAAGTAACAAGTTTAACGTTTGCAATTGCCTCACAGTCTCATGCAAATAATTATTAACAGATAATTGAAGCAAAACATTATTTCTTTAGAAACAAGGTATACCAAGTCCAGGTGAAAAAAAAGCCCCGAAAAAGTCATTACATTCACAAGATAGAGACTAAAATTTTATGTATGAGAATGCAATAAATTCATGTTATTAAACAAAGGTGTCAAGTTCCCTGCCATGATAATATCAATATCTAGGGCTGGACAAAACTCTCGAAACGAACCGAACCCGATCCGAGCAGTTCTTCTTAAGTTAAATACCCAAATGGATATCTGAATCGAGAAATGACTTGTTTGATTCGATTCTCGGTTCTAGACCCAGAACCGAATAAGAACCGAATTTCCATAATTTTTTAATTTTTTATCTTAAATAAGTCGAATTATTTTTTTTCTAAGAGCTTGTTTGGTACTGCTAAAAATTCAATTAAAATTGAAAAAATAGTCGTTGTTAAAAATTAAAATTCAATTAAAATTGAAAATATAGCCGTTATTGGGTCTCACTCGTCTAACAAAAGTCAACAATAACGGCTAATTTTTCAATTTTAATCCGATTTTAATCTCTACCGAACACGCCCTAAATAAATTTGCTAACTAATTAATTTAATTCAAACCTAAAATATGATTTTCCAATTTCTAATTATCAACCAAGCCTAATTTAATCAAATTAACCTAAATTTTACCCAAATCTGTTATTCTACTGTAGTGTCGTCACTTCTGGAGAAATCGAATTGGAAACTCAGTTGAGACTCTCTTCATTATCGTGAACTAGCTATCTTCCTCTTCCTGTGATTTTAACAATTAAATTTATGAAAAACTCAACAAAAAAAGGCGCAAAAGAAATTATGAAATTGAATTACGTTATTTTGCAAGAAAGATTGAACATGTCATTAGTTGAATTAATTTAGCGTTATTGTAAATATTAAAAAATTAATTATTGTACGAAACTTGGGAACCAAATGGAACCGAACCCGAACGGTTCCATAATTAAATTTGGACCCGACGGTTCCACTTACTAAATATCCGAAAATTCAGGACCATGTCTAGCCCTATCAATATCTAAGTATATAGAAACGCCATTCTTTAGGTTACAAACCACCAGCTAGTAGTGTTGAAGACCAAATTTAAATAACATAATGAGGTCCATCTCTAAATCTTAAACTTTTAAATAAGATGGTTAGCATGGCATTAAAGACACGAGAAAGACCTTGGTTCAAGTCTTGCCATCAACCCTACGAAAATCGTACCTATGACAGACCTTCAATGAAAAAAATGAATCCCGCAAGGGTGTGTACTGAAAACCAACTTTAAATAATAAATTTGGCCCCTCTTTATAGCTTAAACTTTTAAATGAGACGGTATCAACTTCCACTTAAACAAAACAATTAACATTAAGGGTATAATCATTGAATGGACACCATGACTTAGAACTCAAATGAAAGACAGAAAGAAAGAAAGCAACCAGATCCCTCGCTGTCTGAAACAGTTCTCTAACATTTGATGCACTTTGGCCCACCCAGAGACCAGCTTCCAACTGTTGGGCTTTAATTTCAACAACAGGCACTTTTGCTTCTGCTGCTATAGCTAATGCTAGGGATGTTTTCCCAGTTCCTCTCTCGCCAACGATGAGAACACCCTGTGATGTCATGGTTGTACAATTCAGACAAAGGTATAAGATGTAAAATCTTAGCCTAGCGAAACATCAAGACTGAAATAGTGATGGGTACAAATGTTGAGCAAGCACTATGAATTGATTGCTTATAAAACATACTCCATAAACAAGATAATGTCTTGTTTAGCTTGACCAAAAAAATGCATTTAAATGTACTCCATAAACAAGAGAATGTCTGTCACATGCAAAGGATGTCCCAAAAACGACATACCCTAGGTGCACGAGCTCCCATTTCTTGAAATACGTGAGGATTCTGCAGAGACGCCACAACTTCATTGATTTCTTCTCTCATAGATTCAACGCTAGTAAAGTCTTTCAACCGTATGGGAGGATTTTTAACCCTCTGAAGTTAAAGAAAAAGTGAGGGCTTTGGCAATTTAATATAGCAGATGTCGACACAAGTCAAACAACAAGAAGATAAATTAAGAATAGAATGAGAACCTTCATTTTATCAAAAGCAGTGCTTATTGGGTCAATACCATCCTTCTTCTTGCGTTTTATTCTCTTCATCCTATATTTAAAATAAGCTTTCTGCAAAATAGCATAAATGTAATAAATGTATAATCTACTGGACAATAATTTATACATGAAAATTTATATAAATAAAGGTTTGTCAATAACTGGTTTGCTTTCCTGTCGAATGCTGCATAATTATTCAAAATCATTAAATGCAAAAACATTCGTAATTTCATCAACACTTTCAGAAGCAAGGATTTTCGTATTAAACTATTCGCATCATTTAAACTGACGTCTAGGAGAGGGTAAGTCCAGAACGAGTTGAGAGTGTCAGAATCATAATAGAAATAGTGACTAGCTTCAATCTGCCATCCACATATGCATGAAACAATTCGTATTGAAAATTCAGTAGCAAGGGTAAAATTGTACCACTCTCCGTAACTTCCTTAAGTTGGGATCTCTCCGCAAAGGCCCAAAACCAAGAATTCTTGGAATTTTCCTCTTCATATATCGGAACGCATTAAACAATATGTACCCATATATGATAGTTCTAACTAAAAACCAAAAGTACCACTGAAATTCATCTTTTTTCGTTGATTTAAAGTTTGTTTCAGCCTCAGATTGCCACTTCAAGTACCAAGTTGAGCCGACAGATACATCTGAATACTCTGGCCAAGCCATACCCAACTGCATCCTCACCTGTAGCAAAAATCAAGAGAATTGTCCAAAAAGTATTAATTCGAGGATCCCGCAGCAAAAAGTAATGTGTAAGAGATAATGATAAGACTGCACAAATAGAGAGGTATCAGAATATGGTACTTGAGTTATCAGAAACCGCTACTCAATCAGTTACCTGATAAGGAATAATGAACTCCACAACAGGGAAAACGATCATCATCATTATGTCGTCATTAATGTTTTTTATTTTTTTGAAAGTCCACTCTTTTGCATGTGAAACAATGCTACTATTCCAAAATCCATTAAAGCACTGATAGGATATCCTCGTTATTAAGAGAAACTGTTGATGCAAATCTAACTCTGAAAAAGGAATCCACATAAGCTGAACTGCAGTAGGGATGCCAGCTGCAATCATTCTCAAATACAAACCATCAAACCCACCAAAATCTTCAAACAGCATGTCATATTCCTGATATGAGATTCATTCATCAAAAGCCTCGAAAACAAATTTTCAAATTTGAAATGAAAGAGAAACTGTGCAAATAGCACCCTACTTTAACATCTACATAATACTCCTTGTCCATTCCCTTGAGTGTGATATACATGGCAGCCCAGTCATGCCTGATTAGAGCACTCTGCACAACTTTCTTGGACACAGCATAAGGAACAGCTATTGGGTCCATCTCCCACCTATTCCGTTCTTCATTATACCAAGTCTTTGAGTCTACCCTATCCCGATACAGAAGGATGCGTTCCTACAATAAACATTTCCAAGGCATAGATGATGAACTTCCAGCAAAGAAAACAGCAGTTTTTGTAAGATGCAAAAAAACTGAAACTTTCACATAAATGTAAACAAATGCCCTTGAGATGTTATAACAACAAAAAAATGAGGCATAGTTTAGACAGTAAGACTTGCATGTACTTAATGAACTGGCAGAGCAGTAGCCTCAATTCTAAAACTATCGAGCAGTTTTTTTCCATCACAGCATGCCATACAAAAAGCAAACGTGATATTTACAGAATTTCACAAGAGGTTCAAATGCTTTTTGTATTGGATTAAAAAGACTGATGTTTTTATCAAAAGAGAAAAAAAAATGAATAAGGCAATAAGGCTTCTCATCCACTTAACTGACACAAACAGAAGCACTGTTTCTCACAGTAGTGCCCTAGAGCATCTTACTTCTGTGAATTTCTAGAAAGACTTGACACAATACCAAGTGAAACAAATGTTCAGTATTTTACTAAAATCTCACCAGAGAATAAGATGTCTTTACCAACTGTAATGCATGATCAATTAAAAAGTGACCAGAATTAAAAAGCATTTGTTGGTGAGGAATGAAGGTAGAAAGTCGGGCAATTGAATTTTTTTAGTGGGAAAAAGATATGACCATGATTCCGTGACTACAAACAAGTGCTGAAATTTATTGTATTATCAATAAATTAATATGATGCTGTTCCAGCAGACGGGCATGTAGTGCATATATAAACTAGATTATTACAACTATTTTTCCGGTAAAACCTTACCTGTCTTTCAGCCACATACTTTTTACCTAGTTCAGCATTTTCCAGCAAATTTCTTTTGAGGTCTGCCTTAACTTCCTCACGCCATTTCTTCCAACCATGAAATAAATGGAGGCCAACGGCTTTTGGAACTATGACTTCCTTCTTTCCAAACATCCATTTCAACTCAATGTCTGGGAAGCCCTTCACAACCTCATCCATTGGAGTCGTTGCTAAAATACATCTCTCAACACCATGTTTTTTCATACTTTTTCTAATGCTAGTCTCCAGGTTCTTTTGCATCTCAGCTGACTCCCTGAGTACCAGTTGTATCCGATGAGAAAAAGCTGTTGAATCTTGATTAAAGAGATATCCTGAATCCTCATTTTGCAAAGCACTTGGCAAAATTATTTGCTCCCATAATTGTCTATGTGCACGTTGCAGTTCTTCCTGAATCTCGACTTTGGGAAGCTTGGTAACAGGGCCTTTCGGCAAGCTGTGAACACATATGACCAAAAGCTAGAATAAGCCATGGAAGTGGAATCAGGTCCCAGCAGTAAATATCACGTATATTGCAACATAAAGACAATACCTACATAGACTAATGGAACTTGAAATTGCTTAAATGTGCAGTTTCAAGCGACAGAGTAAAGTAAACACTACTAAACTTCAGAACTCTTGAGCTCATGCCAGAAAGATTAAAAAAATTAAAGAAAAATGCATTTATCTGTTGTCTACAAAACGATACTTCGAAATAAAAGAAAAGCTGCCTTTACAATTGTAGGTAGTTGATTGACTAAACAAAAAACTAGGCCTTGTTATCAATAAATTTGGATCAACTACATGAATCCCTCTTTTGCCACTCCCTTGAGTTCAACACATTCTACCCAACGCAACTAGATCTTTAGCAAACCAAAAGGTTAGGTTAGATTCTAACCTTCCTTCTTACACGTTCAACTAAGATTGCACAACTCTTATGAATAGAAACTCTTTTAGGTCTATGCAAAACATTTCCTCACCACCTAAATCGGCGTTTCCTTAATTTATCCTCAATCAATGTCACTTGTGGCACTTATTCTCGTTTCTTAATTTATCCATTTTAGTATGTCCACTCATCCATCTTAGCAACCTCCTTTCTGCTACATTCGTCTTAGGAATCCTTGAGCAGCCCAACGATCATTACATAATGCATAGCAGCTCTAATAACTCGTCTTTAGAACTGACCTTTTAACTTTATGGGTATCTCCTTATTACACAATTCCTGTAGCAGGTCTCCATTTCATCCAACCCGCACTAATTCCATGAATTACATCCTCTTAAATTCCTTCATTTTTTTTGTGTTTTGGTTCTTCTCAACCTAATCCTTTAAATTTCAACATATATTCCTTTAGAGTTCTAAATTACAACATTTTTAATCTCATCAATTAAATTGTACCATCAGGGAATAACATATACAAGGGATATCATCTTGAATATGTCATGTGCGGAGGCAACTGATTTTACTAAGCCCCTATTTGACAACCATTATTTCAAAAAATGGTATCAGGCCCATTAAACTCTAACAAGCAATTTAATCCGATTAAGACTCAAAAAAGTGAGCATACGAATTTAAAGATTGGTCTACTCAAATGAGTCACCATCTTGCGGACAATAAAATCCCATATTAAATAAAAATGAAAACATAGACCAACTTATAAGAGTTTGGGCGACTCCTCTTCACGGGATTGACCTTTTAAGATAGAACCCAAAATCTTAACAATGTTATTCTAGTATCACATACTTCCTCAGCTTCAAAATGAATGGGATAGTTTGAATTTTCCGGTCAATCAAAACCCTTTGGAGGCAATATTTCATGTCATTTAATTTACTTGACAACAAAACTACTTTCGTAGTGCTAAAATTCAAATCATATACTGCCATTCAGAACATATTAGGAACAAGAGACTCGAAGAAATCTAAAATACTCCAGACTAAACCATTTAATCTACTGGCAAAAGTCATGTCCATTCACTTTGAAAATGTGAAATCCTCATTTGAGTATTTTACAGAACAATAGATCTTGAGATACATTATTGAATGCAAAGCCACCAACTCTTTAAACTTGCACATCAATCATTAACCTTTTTTGCATCCAGAACATACTTTAAACTTGCAAATTATGAATGTAGCTCGTCGTGATCTTTCCAGCATAGAGGAAACACTTCAAATTAAAATGAAAACATAGCTTTCTGTCTACACGACCACAAACTGATAAAGTTTCAATCTCTCAGTTATTTAAGAATATAAAAACAGTTATTTATGTTACCTCTGAATGTTTCGCTGCCTCATTTCCCGTAAGAAGCCCTCAACCAAGGCCTCGCACTCCCTCTCGATAAACAAAAGCTCCCTGACACCAATGCTCAAGGCCAAGGTCTCCTTCCTCATTATCGAATCCTCAATCTCCCCAATTCTCTCCCAAATCCCATTATACTCACTCTCCCATTGCCTCATTTCTTCCTGCAATCTCTCAATTCTTTCATCTCCTCCTCTTGCTTTCCTCGTCAAATTCTCTTCCTCTCTTTTAGCATTCAATATGTTATCCTCAATCGCCTCAGAGCTCTTCATCAACTCTGCCTTTTCCCTGTTCAAAACCCTCATCTCAGCATAAAGTCCGTTCATTATCTCCTCTTGCAAGGCTTTCTTGGTCGTTTTGACCTCCTTCAACGCATCCTGGACATTTTCAAAATTCTCTTGGCCAGGACTTTTGGCATCCTCTATTGTCTTGAGCAGCCTAGCTACAATCTCTAATAATTTCCGAGTACAATGTGTGTACTTGTGACCTTTTTCCTTTTTCTCTTCGCCCTTAGTTTTCCTCCCAAATAATCCACGCACAACCGCTGAAGGTGTAGCAACAACTGCAAAAGCAGGTTGCCGGAACCCCGAAACTGGGCAGAATAACCCGATAACGATACAAAACAATGTATACACTACGGGCTTCACAATGTCAAGTGCGTTCTTGTCGTTACATTGATCGAAATTGGGTGGGATTATCCTCTGTTGTGGTTTAATCTTGTTAATCTTATTAATAACAGATGACTGGACAATTCGAAGTGAATATGGAGGTTTGCTGTGTGAAAAGCAATTAGCTGAAAATGAGAAATTTCCAAAGCGGTTTGTCTTGAGTTTGGTTTTCCATTTGGGTTTCAGGTTCGAGTGATGAACTGGGAAAGTGAATAAGAGAGTTTGATGGGGAGAAATTACAGCGGAATTCATCTGTACATATGGAATCGAAGATGAAAGGATTTGGGACAGTGTGTTTTCAATTTCATCGGCAGAGAGAAAGAGATAAGCCCCGCCGGTTTGGGTTTTGGGGTTTAGAATTTGGCCCACGATGGTCACCAAGAAGGTGAAAAAAAATTAAGAAGAGAATGGAAATGCTCTTCCAAAAGGGAAAAAATAAAAAAAAGACCTGCAAACATTTTGCCCCGTTTGGTCCGGATTAAAATCAAAATTTAAATTAAAATTAAAGTTAATAATTATTTTTAATCACATATTTCATGGGATTCGTAACTTTTCAACCACACAATTAATCAACTTTTATCGAAATCTACTAAAAATTTGATTTTAATTCCCACCAAATATGACTTTATTGTAGATTAGGAAAATCGATATCCTCTGGAATTCTCCAAACTTAGCTCGCATATTTTTATTTTTATTTTATATTTCTCAAACTCATATCATATTTAAATAATAATAAAAATTGACAGTCCTTTTGAGTTCCATTTTATTGTAAGAATACATTTTAGAATAGTAAATTGATGGAGAATGGATTGTTAAAAAAATGAGTTTGCGTATAATATTATTTTATTAAAAAATGTATGGTTGACATGAAAGAAGAAATATGTATTTTGAAAATAATGTAAATCAAACAATGGCTTAATCTCATCTCCAACCTGACGCTCGAAAATCCTCAATAAGATGGGGATGGTAATGACTGATTTAGCTCCGTGCCATATCATTGTATACCAGTTGTAGATAAAATTTATTGGAAATCATTCTCGAGTTTTATAAAGAGCAAGCATTTCAACTTTCACGCCACAAAAGATGACAATTTAGCCCATTTGACACACATTCTTTCAAAATACATTATTTCAAAACTCATTTTCAATCATACGTTTTTCAATAAAATAATATTTTCATCCCATCAATATTTTTTTCTTACTTTTTAATCACATATTCCTATCATATCACTATTTAAAATACATTATTTCCTCAATAATATCTATCAAACGCTCTCTTATACAATCTTGCTACATATACATCAAGTTCGACGTTGTTATGAAATTGTAACTTTTATACATTGATTTTAATAACATTTTAAACAATCAATGTCACATACTTTAACACATCACACAATGTCAACTTTAATATGCACTTTGAACGTATAACTAGTACAATTGATTTATATAATGCCCTCGTTTGACCTCATTATTTATAATTAAATTATAATTTATTTTTCTAATATTTTCTTATCAATCATACATTTTTCAATAAAATAATATTACACGTAAATTAAAAAAAAAAAAATCTTCTCTTTTAACCAAATATTCTTCAAGAGAATTACTATTTCTCTCAAAATAATGGAGGCAAATAGGAGCAATACAATGTTGAAGCGTGGATGTGTTAAAGTTTTTGACTTAGATGTACGAAATGGTTACTATGCCCCTGTTTGACACCCATTTTTTTTCATTCTTCATTTCAATTATACATTCTATTAATAAAATAATATTACACATAAACCAAAAAATTCTCATTACTTTTAACCACACAATCTTCCATCAATCACTATTCCAAAAATTAATTTTCCATCAAAATGGATGTCAAACAGGGGCTATATCCAGACTCTATGTGACATTTGTGAGATTGTTTAGCTCCCGTTTGACCCCATTATTTGTTATTATTTAAAAGTATAATTCATGGAATAATGATTTTTTTTAAAATGTGTGGTTAAAAAGGAAAAAAATATTTTCGATTCACGTGTAATTTTATTTTATTGAATAAAATGTGATTGATTAGTAGAGAAGGAAAAATCTGTTGTGATTTTAATGGAAGCCCAGCAGCGGCTTAATAGGAACCTCTTTTTATTTGTAATTTAAAGAATAATTAAAAGAATGAAAAAAACACATAAATAATATGGGGTCATTCAAATGAAAATGAGCCTTTCAGAAGAGATCTATATTTAACCCAGGTTGACAATCATTATATATATATATACTCATTTTCAATTATACATTTATAGAATAAAATATTTTTCATATAAATTCATTTTTTGTCTACTTTTTAATCACACATTTTTTTAAAAATCATTATTCAAAACATTAATTTCATTATCCATACATCGACTCTAATTTCATTCTTTATAGATTCATAAATAGATAACTACTCAAGTTACTATCTATAATATAGTATTTATACGTCCAAATATTTTTATAAAAATAATGCTATATGTATTAGCTTGTTTGGTATTGATTAAAATTCAATTAAAATTGAAAATATAGTCGTTATTAGGTCTCACTTGTCTAATAAAAGTCAACAAAACGACTAATTTTTCAATTTTAATCTGATTTTAATCAATACCAAACAAATGACACCTCGGATGACACCACCCTCGCATGAGGGTGGGACCCGCACATAATAAAATAATCGTGGCCCCCCATGTGAGGGGGTGTCATTCGGGATGCGAATCTCGAATGTACACATGGTATGATTAGTTTTATAAATACTTATTTAGTGGGAAAACTATCCAACTAAAATACAAGCATCAAAATATGATCGCAATTAGATACATAATTCAAAGAAATTCGCCGAACACATCTCCAGGCTTGAAATCTCATTTGGACTGGACCACGAGCTAACAAATGGATACAAACTTTGAGGCGAAAAGTGTCCAAATACGAGGGACAATAAATAGATAATCAATAAATTCAACGAGTAAAATAAAGTTTTTTTGATGCAACGTGAAGCTAAATTCAACATATCCATTCGTGTCCGTCCATTCAAAACTTCCAACAAACCAACTAATGAAACAGCTACCCCCAAGTCTAGCCGTGCAATTATAGCGAGTGACAAAATTAACTTACTATTTGAAAAGTTGGGGACTAATTTGAAATTTAACAATAGTTCGGCCACCATCAATTCAATTCCCCCCGCCGCCCACCCAAAAAAAAAAAAAAAAAATCTTGAAAAGATTCGACTTCTTGCATCACCACAGTTCACTTCTCCTTTATCCCATCTCTTCGCGAAAGAAAATGTCCTCTGCTGGAGTAACCGTCGCGGACGGTGGTCCACAGATATACTTCTGCCACCAATGCGAGCGCACGGTCAGCATCAACCCCTCCCCCACCGGCGATCTTCTTTGCCCCTCATGCCTCTCCGGCTTCGTCGAAGAATACCAAAACCCTAACCCAAGCTTACCCGACCCGTTATCCTCGGACGACCTCTCCCCTTTCCTCCGCCACTTCCTGTCACCTTCTGCTTCCACTCGCGTTGTCCTGCAAAACCCGAGAGGCGACACAACCCGAGAATCTCTCTTCGGGTTTGCCCCTGATGACCGTCAGTCAACCATCGGGGCGGACGATTTTAACCCGTTTTCGTATCTGATGAGCATCCTGGCCTCTCAACGGGCCAGTGGGGTCAACTACCAGTTCGTGGTTGGGAACCAACCTTCAGGGTTTTCACTGCAGGCTGACACGGGAGATTATTTCATGGGGCCAGGATTCGAGCAGTTGATTCAGCAGTTAGCGGAAAATGATCCAAACAGATATGGAACACCTCCAGCCTCCAAGTCGGCGGTTGAGGCCCTTCCTAGCCTTAAAGTGGACGAGACTTTACTGAAATCGGAGCTGGCACAATGTGCGGTATGTAAGGATGACTTTGAGTTGGCAACAGAGGTGAAGCAGATGCCCTGCAAGCATGTCTATCACGATGATTGCATTATGCCATGGCTGGAGTTGCATAACTCATGCCCAGTGTGTCGCTATGAGCTTCCAACAGATGATCCAGATTATGAGAGCAGGGCCACAGCCTGGGGTACTTCGGGTAATTCCAGTGGAAGTGGATCATCTCAGGGCAATGATGCTAATAACAATAATGATAATTCAGCCGAGGATTCTCAGGGACGAAGGATAGGCGAGAGGAGGTTTACGATAACATTGCCATGGCCATTGGGAGGGTTCGGATCAGGATCGGGAGGTGGAGGGTCGGAGCAGCAAAACCGAGAAACTAACTAAACACAGTTCAGGTACAGTTTCCATAGGCATTGAAACATAATTAATGCACTGCTTTTTTTTTTTTCAATTGTCTTACTTTATTTTTAGTTGGTTGGACCATTATCTGGTATATCTTATTGATGAATGCATTCTTTAGGGTTATCAAAGATGTGATGTGTATATTGGTAACTGGGTTTGAGGCAGAATTTTAAATGATGGATTAGATCCTAAGATAGAATTTTGTTTCATTTTTCTTTCAAGCAAAGGCGCATATTCCCTTCATTTTTTGGACAGAATAAGAAAATCCCTTCTTTTTCATTTGATATCTCTGGATCAATTAAACGAATTTTTTAGAAATTGGGTAGAGAAAGGGTTAGCTTTCAAATTGTAGATATACAAACAAGAATCAAAAAGAGAAGGACAAAAAAGAAGAGAATAAAAGAAAGGAGAGTGGGCGAATAGAGATAGCAACATAGGCCTGGGATACCATTCCATTTTCCCAAGTGATAATTTCATGGACATGAGCTATGCCCATCCATGTTGGAATGCAGATTAATATCCATTTTGCCTATTTACTTACATATGACTGATGGATTCGGTAATTTATAGTGTGTATCTGCACATGAGAGAGACAGTGAGAGTCTGAGAGATGGAAAGAGAGAGGGATTACACGTTATCAATCTATATGTAATGTTATGCTTTTGTGTTCGAACCTTATCTGAAGTATGCTCCTTATGTATATCAAGTTTGGTCTGTCTCAAATGGTATATATTTGTATTGAACCTGTTGAAGCTGTCTAATTGTTACTGGGTTTCAGTGGTTTTATTTTATGTGCTTGGACAAAAACTTATCCTTTCGTCCAAAGTGAAAATGAAAAAATAGGAAAACAATGTTGCACAGTTGGTTGCGTTGTTGTGATTGATATTTGGCGAAGTCTTAAATATTAGTTATATTTTCTCACTTTGACAAGTAAATGCTATTAGAATGATTGGGTCGTGTCCATTTTTAACAATTGCCTTAAGAAAGCATATAGACTTTGCTTAAAATTGTACTCAACAGCTATTGTAGATAATCAAGAACCCAACCTTGCTGCTAGTGACCCACAAAAGCTTGATTCTCAACAATATTCAATGCAAAGACTGATTCGGTAGCATCTTTGAGAGAAAATTGACGAGGAAGACCATATTAGGGGAAATGCCATTTGTAGGGTAAACAAAGTTTTTCGAGATTGCATACTTATAGAGAAAAAAATCACATACATATTATTAGTTGGGAAAGATGTCTGCATCTTACATCTACCAGCTGTAGGAGGTTGTTGATTTGGGAAGATGTAGTGACGTAACAAGTTGACTAACGAATGCCCAGTTACATGAACATGGAGTAGCAAACCAGTGTAAGTTCGTGTACTACCATGGAGGAGTAAAGTAAATGGCAAGAGGTGTCCAGTCTTGCATCTACTCACTGTAGGAGGTGGTTGTTGGAAGGTGTAGTAAAGTAACTCGTGAAGCAATGGATAGCCAGTTTACATGAACAAGTCCGTGATTGTCAGTCGCAATTTTGTACTCTTTCAAGTGTCAGAATATTTAATTTGAGAATATTCAGATGCCACAAAAATTTCCATAAAGAATTCCATTTTTTTTTTTTTTTTGATATACAGGGTTTAAAACAGTGATGCAACTAACTTTTAAGTAACAGCAAAGACTTATTTGTGTAGACAACTAATGCTCAAGTATAAAATGTGATTTGGTGGATAACCAGTTAACATGAACTCATGTATGGGTGTCAATTCATGTATTTACAAGTAACCATTGGTAAATTCCAAAAGGCGTCTTAACTCTTGCATCTATACGCAGTAGGAGGTTTTAAATGGGGAAGGTGTAGTGAAATAGCGTGCAAACTATTGGCTAGCCAATTTAACTTGAAAATCATCGCCATGAATCCCAATAAAGGATTTCTTTTAATATGTCTGGCCATTGATCATATTATTGTGCCTGTGGCGGGACTACATTTGCATTATCTGTGAAGCACATAGCTCCTGCTGTGCTGGAGTTTCCATGCCAATACGCATCAGACTGGTGTTCCCTGTACACCCTGGAGCACGTGATGACACACACCACGTGTCATGTCCCTTTTTAATAAATTAGTAATGCATGGTACATCACCAAGTCATCTTACAACAAATAGGCATTCCTTTAGGGTGTGTTTGATGGATATTATTGAGTAAATAATGTATTTCAAATAATGATATGATGGGAAATATGTGGTTAAAAAGTAAGGAAAAGTTATTGATGTGATGGAAAATATTATTTTATTGAAGAATGCGTGGTTGAAAATGAGTTTTGAAAGAATGTGCGGCGGGGGCTTAACCTAAAATATTGTAAGTTCAAAATTCAAAATCCGAGGTAAATAAAAGGTACCTGTAACGACCCGGGTCCCACTT
>CAIGRT010114308.1:0-16489 GCA_903798405.1 Fraxinus platypoda | reverse complement strand
AGACTTTGAACCCTTTTTCTATTAGATGACCCACACTCGACAAATTTTGGTCAATATCAGGTACGTAAAGAACATCAGAAATTTTTTTTGTACCTGAGTTTGTTGTAATTGCACTTGTCCCTTTTCCTTTTGCTGAAATATAGTCACCATTTCCGATTCGAACTTTTGCAATTTCAGCGGGCTTCAAATCCGTGAAAAGAGTTCTGTCATAAGTCATGTGGTTTGTGCAACCACTGTCAATCAGCCAACTTTCTGAAGAACCCTTGGTTGAAAAACACGTTGCCACAAAAATTTGGTCTTCTTCTTCTTGATCGGCAATTTGAGCATTTGCTTCTTGTTTTTCAAGCTTGCTTCTGCAAATCACAGCTTCATGTCCAAGCTGATTGCACTTGCTGCACTTTACATCTGGTCTCTTCCAACATTTGAATGGTGAATGGCCTGTTGTGCCACAATGTTGACAAGGTGGATAGTTTCTTTTTGAAATTTTGCTATTGCTTTGGATCTTGTTGTTTTCAGTGCTTGACTCCTGATGTTTTTTGTAATTTTTCTTCTTGTTCTTTCCAGTATTTTGATGTTTGGCCGACAATGCTCCTTCGGTAGTACGATCTTACCTCATAAGCCTCTGTTGCTCTTGAGCCTGCAAGGCATTTAACAGTT
This sequence comes from Fraxinus platypoda, assembly GCA_903798405.1. Lineage (NCBI taxonomy): Eukaryota > Viridiplantae > Streptophyta > Magnoliopsida > Lamiales > Oleaceae > Fraxinus > Fraxinus platypoda. Next base: position 15,832 of record CAIGRT010114308.1, on the reverse strand, counting down.
CTGCCAAGGTGATCTTGGACAAATCCTTTGTGTTCTCCAAGGTGGTTATCGATGCTTCATATCTTTCAAGCACAGTTACAAGAATTTTTTCTACAATTCTAGAATCAGCAAAACCAGTGCCAAGCAACCTTACCTTGTTGACAATGCCAAGCAACTTGTTTGAATACTCTTTGATTGTCTCAGACTCTTTCATCTTTTGCAACTCGAATTCCCTTGTTAAATTCATCACCTGCATGCCTTTCACCTCCTTCATATTCTTCCTTCAAATAATCCCAAACTTCTTTTGCTGTTTTTAGTGACATGATTCTTGTGAAAATGGTTGTTGAAACAGCAGCAAATAGACTTGCTTTTGCCTTTGACTTTCTTGTTTTTTTCTCTTTATGATTTTTGATCTGGGCAATGGTGGGATTGTTTGGCAGTGGAGGAACTTCATAATCCTCTTCCACAGCTTCCCAAAGATCCAATGCCTCTAGGTAGGTCTCCATTTTCACTGCCCAAAGCTGGTAGTTTTCTCCATCAAAGACAGGAGGATCAATTTGAGAAAAACTTGATTCAGCTTCCATTTCACAAATCCCGTAAGAAGATTGCTCTGATACCAAATGTTAGTTTTAAATATAAAGAAACAGAGAAAACATAAAATTGCAGAGAAGAAGAAGATCCAATGAGTGCAGCAGCAAAGGGAATCACATTTATTCAATCAGCAATCTTTCATTTAAATAGCTAAAAGAAACCTGAAAAAGCAAGTGAAATGCCGAAATTTAAGGCATTCAAGCCATTATCTACATCACGTCAATTATTTATTTTCAACGTTAACTAATTGAAATTGTTAGTTTTAGAGATAAAGAAATAGAGGAAAAATAAAATTGCGGAGAAGAAGAAGATCTAGTGAGTGCAGTAGCAAAGGGAATCACATTTATTCAATCAACAATCTTTCATTTAAATAGCTAAAAGAAAACTGAAAAAGCAAGTGAAATGCCGAAATTTAAGGCATTCAAGCCATTATCTACATCACGTCAAAAACAGAATAACAACTCCTTAAGACTAGGGCTAACTTATTGACTGAAAACAGAATATCTAAAACAATAATTAAAAAATGACGTGGACTTATAACAGTCCTAAAGCAATTTTTAACAAAAATATTCATTTATTTTAAACTAACATGGTTACTTATTCACGAGAAGTTCAAAGCTTCACTTTTTCATGGAGTGAATGGAATGTCACAAGTGAGATAGAACTTTTAAGCTTAGCCAAACAGCTCTTTTAACGTCAAACGAGTGGAAGTATATTTTTCAAACATGAAAATGTGGAAAATTGACGTGGCAGGCTTTGCTTCCACTCGGCTGCATTCCCTGATCCCTTCTAAGCCTCTAGATAGAAACTGAGAAAAAGAAGACTTTTTTTCTGATTTCTGATAATATATGTGGATAAGATTAACCCAAGCAGATGCCACTTCACTACAATACAATCTCATTTTATACAGATTCTACTCTGCTACCATGCAATTTCTTCCCCTTTCTCTGGACCCAACTCAAATCAACAAGGTACTCTCTCTCTCTCTCTCTCTCTCTCTCTCTCTCTCTCTGTAGAGCGTGTGTTGTGTGTGCCATTTTGATACAAATTGATGATCGTGCGTTAAATAATTTTTGTTTCCCATTTTGTGCACTGACTTCTTGAATCTGTTGCTTCAAGTTAGAACACAATGGGTAGTTAATTTTGTGGGTGTTTTAAGTGTGGAGGTAACTGTTATAATGGTGCTTTTGAATGATTCTCTATTTAAAGTGAGTTCAGTCAGTTACTCTTTCAAGATATCGTTTATCTTAGTCCCATTTGTATAAGCCTGATCCCTACATGCCAGAGTAATAATAGAATAGAAAAACAATCAAACAGATCGAGTAGCACATTATTGAAATGATCGAAGTACATACAGATTTACAGTAGTTCACCATTATTGAGGGAACCTTGTTAGGAGTAGCACATTCCCTTATTTATAATTGGTAGGCTTGTTCATGTCTAATTAACGTGGGATTTATCCTTAACATGATTCCAAGATGGTGGCTCATTTGAGGAAACCAATCTTGGAATTTGATTCTTCATATGAGCATCAAACAGATCGAGTTACTCATTTGAGCTTAATGAGCTTTGATATCATATTTGGACTTGCAATTCCATCTTTATAGGATCAAATTGCTCTTTTGAGTTGGGCTTTGATAATATGACTTGGGTGCTATTGTAAATTTTCTCGTGCAATGGAGAAAGAGGTTACAAGGTTACCATGCTCCTGTCTATCTTGTCTATACTAAAAATATCCCTTAAAATCCTTTATATATATTATAAGAATATTAGGCTGACCTAATACATGTGTGGATTACCCAGAAAATTGCATAGTGCAATTATGTTGCACATTGTCCACCAAATTTTGTAGTTCTTTTCTTAAATATATGCTTAAATTTGCTTTCCTTGATGGTGGGGGTTTATGTTATTGGTTTTCGCTGCGAGTTTAAATTTTCCTTTTATAATTTGATTGAAGAGAAGTTTTAGTAGATGATACGTCATGGGGCTTCTCACTTTATGGTTCTTGATATGTTCCATCTTTGATACTAGCTAAGCTTGCATACATACATCCACTTAATTAAGTGTGTAGAATTCACAATATTTCAAAATTTAAATCAACTAAGTTTCTCCATCCACTTCCTCAATGCATGTTTAGTACCTTGTATTAGAGAGAATTGGAAATTACAACGATGAAGATTTTATATTCTTTTCTTATTTTAATAATACTTTTTTTATAGGATAATCCTCGTTACGAGACAAAAAATAAATATATGCGTCAGTCTTCAGAGCTTCTGAACTATGATCTTGAACACTGTTTGTTTGCTCCAAGGGCATATATTTAAAGTGAACACGTCTTCTTGAAGATATTGATATTGATTGCGCAGCACAATTGATTAGTATGAATTGAAATGTTGAACTATGTCCAATTGTTGTCCACTTTTTCAACATGCGTGTGGATTTAGGCATCTCACAGAACATGCATTTACAAAGTACTAAATTGACACTGATCCAGTGGCTCTGAGTTATTGTTCAGTATTATCTAATGTAGGAAAAGTCAGTGCTAAAATTTAAAGTAAAACTTTAGATCAACTTGGTTCTAATATTGAACCTGTGATTGCCGCCATAAAAATTGGATTTCATTGAAGTTTGTTAAATTGATTAGTTCACTACTGGATAACATTTGCGTAGTATTCGTGTATTGTTTTTGTAAAATATTTCCCCAACTATAATTAATATGCCGAGTCAATAGCAGGAGAAGGTTCAGATGCATACAGGTAATCATTAGAAGATATGGGAGACTCGCGTAAAGAGAGGACCCAATCTATTGTCAAAAGAAAGCAGCCGAATGGAACAATCACGAGCAAGACACAAATTCAAGCATCGGTCTTGATGGTATGGCTAACGTAACTCCACGAGTTTATTGAATTTATTTGAATTATATGAGGGGTCTTATTTAAACAGTTTCTTGCTTAACCATGAAATTCAACAAACCAAGCATATCAATCAGCTGATTTTCTGATTATCTTTCTCGGACAATGATTTTCAGCTGCCAATCTTTAAGTCTGAAATAAATCATTCCATATTGTTCAAACTTATATTAGACTGCCTCTTTGTTAAACAAATGGTGACACACATTGATTGTTTGTCGGTAACTTCATCGTTGTGCAGGAGCCACATGTGCAAGAGGACCAATTACATTCTTTTTCAGCTTCAGTAAACGCTCCAAGTGAATCCTCCTGTCCCATTTGCTCGAGCAATAATAGTTGCCAAACAGTTCGCTCGAGAACAAAGTTGATGAATATTTTGATAGAGACAGGGAAGCCTCGCGAAGTCCACTCTGTTTTCAAAGGTTTAATGGAAGAAGGACACAGGCCGACTCTCGTAACATATACAACTGTTTTAACCGCACTTACTCTCGAGAAGCGTTTCAAGTCAATTCCGTCACTCCTTAATAAGGTTGAAGAGAATGGATTAAAAGCCGACTCTATATTCTTCAATGCAATGATTAATGCTTTCTCTGAATCAGGAAACATTAAGGAAGCAATGAAAATATTCCGAAAAATGAGAGAGAAAGGGTGTAAGCCAACAACCAGTACCTTCAATACCTTAATCAAAGGGTTCGGAATCATTGGTAAGCCCGAAGAATGTTTGAAACTGTTTGATATAATGTTACAGGAAGAAAATGTGAAACCAAATGACAGGACGTATAATATTCTCATTCGAGCTTGGTGTAACAAGGGAGACATTTTGGAAGCATGGAATGTGGTCTACAAAATGATTTCAGCTGGCGTCAAACCTGATGCTGTGACGTACAATACAATAGCAAAGGCCTATGCTCAGAATGGTGACACCAGTCGAGCTGAAGCAATGATATTTCAGATGCTACACGACAAAGTGAAACCAAACGAGCGGACATGTGGTATTATTGTAAATGGTTATTGCGAAGAAGGTAATATGACGGATGCATTCAGATTTGTGTATAAGATGAAGGATCTTGGAGTGCATCCAAATCTTATCGTATTCAACTCACTTGTCAAAGGGTTTCTCGACTGTACTGATCCTGATGGAGTTGATGAGGTAAGCTTTGATTTTTGATGATGACAAAATGAATTTTTCTCAATCGAAATATTCTGTGTTAGAGACAAATGAGAAGAATCGTCCAGCAGTTTCATTTATATTGTTGAATTGCTTCAGTTTCTTAATTTAGCAAGAGGATGTTTATGTCCTAGACAAACAAGGCCATGCACTGTCATTTTTTATTTTTTATTTTTGTAATAAAAGAAATGAATCACAGATTTTCCTGACTTTTGTAATATAAAGTAGCATTATGTAAGATCTCATCCATTTATCGCCTAGCAGATGCAAGGCTACTACTGGATATTCCAAAGTTAATATGTTGTTATTACATGTGTTAGGTACTAAAGTGGGATTTGCATTTTCCTCTTTATAGTCTACTTATGAAAAATGTTCTGTTTCTTAATTCTTCTCTTGATTTATGCAGACTCTGACATTGATGGAAGAATTCGGGGTAAAACCTGACGTGGTAACATTTAGCAGTATAATGAATGCATGGAGTTCTGCTGGACTGATGGACAAATGCCAAGAAATATTTGACGATATGGTTAAGAACGGCTTAGAACCCGACATTCATGCATTTAGCATTCTCGCAAAAGGCTATGTGCGTGCTGGAGAACCAGAAAAGGCCGAGGCCCTCCTGAAAGTGATGTGGTCGTCAAGAGTTCATCCAAATGTCGTAATCTTCACTACAATCATCAGTGGATGGTGCAGCACTGGTAAAATGGAGTATGCTCTAAGAATGTACGAGAAAATGTGTGAGATGGATGTATCTCCAAATTTGAAGACCTTTGAAACTCTAATATGGGGATGTGGGGAAGCAAAACAGCCATGGAAAGCTGAGGAGTTCCTCCAAATTATGGAAGAGAAGGGTGTGCGTCCTCAGAAGAAAACTATTCAGCTTGTGGCAGATGCATGGCAAGCCATCGGTTTTCTAAGTGAATCTGAGAGAATCTTGAATTTTACTGCAGAAGATCAGATAGTTGCATCTAATGCTAGTCCAGATGAGACACCAGAGAATGGCGTAAAAAGGATTTATCGTAAAGAAAAACTTAATGGTTCTTATTCAAATTTGTTACCGACATCTGATACCATTAGAGGCTATCAGAATGGATCGACTGCTATCAATTCAAGAAGCCAGATGGTGCTGAAGAGATCCAAGTCATCAGAATGCCAGATCACTGCAGTTAAATCCATTTTACTTGTTCGTACTTGTGGGTTCAAAGCAAAATCGCCAGTGGTATTTTGCAAACATGATTATGTTTTGGTGGGAAGCTATGGGTACTCGGGTTCATGTATGGTGGCATTTTAAGTTTCACGAAGCTCGATTGTCGCCTCGTGAATTTCATGCATATTGCAGGATTAACAAATACATGTATCTATGCATCTATCTTGTTGGGATTATTCTATGACCATTCATATTGTTTCAACGTGTATCTATACGTTTATACCATGTTATAAAACTTTACATGTATATTGTTTCGACTCGCTCAAAATTATATTTTCCTAATTCAGTTTCTGATTCTCATTATCGTGTCCTCAGAGAATGCATATTGTAGCATAATGTTGTTGTCTGTTTGCAGATGATATGAAGCTTATGACTGCAGATGATATGAAGCTTTATGACTAAGGCCAACTCTTGCTAACTTTTGGGCTAATGCATAAGTTGATTTCCACTCAACTGTAGGGCTGGACGACAAAACTCTCGAATCGAACCGAGCGGTTGTTCATAAGTTAAATACCTCAATGAGTATCTGAATCGATAACCGACAGACATTGTTTGGTTCTAGACCCAGAACCGAAGAATCGAATAAGAACCGAATTTAAATAATTTTTTAAATTTTTTATATTGAATTAATTAAAAAAATTATTTTTTTCTAAACAAATTAACTAATTTAGTAATTAATGTTATAACTCACAAGTCAAGTCCATGCCTAGCTAGCCTGCCCAACCCAATTTCAAAATTCAATTTTTTTTATTTAAATTTTTTTGTCCAATTATTAATTTCATTCTTAACTCAAGATTTAGGCTTTTTAAAGTTTTTATCCATTTTTTTCTAATTTCACACTTTCATTCGGTAACCACTGAGTTACCGACCCCAAATCATTTAATAAATTGAAAACCTACAACTACATGCTCAAATCGAAGCCCCCGACTGTCGAGTCCAACTTCCCCTCTCCAACTGCCCATCGAAGCTGCGACCTCCAACAACGACCACCGATCGTTGACCATTAGAAATCTGTTAAAAAATCTAATTATGGTACGGAACTGCACAGAACAGACTCGAACCGAACTGAACCGAATGGAACCNTCATTTAATAAATTGAAAACCTACAACTACATGCCCAAATCGAAGCCCCCGACTGTCGAGTCCAACTTCCCCTCTCCAACTGCCCATCGAAGCTGCGACCTCCAACAACGACCACCGATCGTTGACCATTAGAAATCTATTAAAAATTTTAATTATGGTACGGAACCAAACCGAACTCGAACGATTCCATAATTATATTTAGACCTGACAGTTCCATTTATTAAATACCCAAAAATTTTGGTTCAATTAGATTCGATTCTGAAGAGAACCGAATCTGACCATGTCCAGTACTACTCAACTGTGTCTAGCCAAGATAGAGGTGTAAATTTGAGACAAGCAGCAAGACTGTTAATCTATGGGCAGTCTGGCACATGAAAATCCAGGTAAATGAATTCGTTCATTGCAAATTTTGTAGAAGGGTGCAATTTTTTGAATGAAAATCTCTTTTCGAGTATATAATACTGTCAAATACAGGAATCACTGGAAAAAGACATCCCTTCAGTCAAACTTGCAAGTTATTCTCAAATATGATTTGTTTGGCAGTTTTAGAGTTGAGGAGCAAAAGAAGACATATCTTCTGTGTCTTGACCAACTTCCGATCCAGATATCCTATTTGAGATCCATTCTTTAATATTAATTTTCAACTCAAATTCTTTCAATAAAATAATTTTGCGCATATATCCAAAAAATTCTCTTTAGTTTTTGACCATATTTTCCAAAAATTCATTTTTCATAGAATGTATTCTCTAGGCGCAAATAAGAGGCTAATCTCGAATTCTTATTTGAGTAGAAATCTTCTATTCTTGTCTGATGCTGCTAATGACATATGGCACCTTATAGACGGTTCGTTTGCCTCTCAAGACTCGCTCACATTTTTCTCACACTTTTCTTTGGTTGATAATATTTCTTTTGCTACAATTGTTAGCGTGAATAATCAAATCTCATAAAGTGGTCATTTGATAGTCATGATTTGTATAGTATTGAACAAATTAATGTTATTCTGCTTTTAATCTTGTTGAAATGCATAAATTGGGGAAAAATAGATTGGAAAAGGAAATAAATTGTCGGTCTAAGTGAAAATCAACAATTACTCTCCTTTCTATTCTTGAAAAACATGGAAATCTATTAAATGAAGCATTTTCACTGGATGCGTTCTCAATGTCTGTACATCTATAACGATTCCAAAGCACCTGAACTTAGATTTTATTTTTTTTAGGCCAAAATGTATATTGTACATCACCAGTTACAAGTTCATAGCGACAATTGTGGATTTTTTTTATTTGGCTGGTAAAATTTTGACTCAATTAAATTTCATCAAATAAACAAATCTACAAGTTGTGATGTACACATAGTATAACCGAATTTTAGAAGTGTAAATTAAAAGGATTCAACAAAATAATAAAACTAATTATGTAATTAATTTGAATTATTATTATATAAAAATCACTTGATTGAGAAATACATATGAAGAACCTTGCTTGATGTACATAATTTTTGTACATAAGGGTGTCCTTTCCCTCACATGGGGACTTGATTGAGAAATACATATGAAGTACCTTGCTTGATGTACATAATTTTTGTACATAAGGGTGTCATTTCCCTCACATGGGTCCCCATGTGAGGGAAAGGACACCCTCAAGTACACTTTTTAATGTAAATGTGAGTCACACTCCATGTGAGGAAAATGACATTCTTATGTACATTTTTTTATGTACACCAAACATAATTCACCTATGAAACTTAAATTAAACTTGTTTACCAAAAGAAACCTTCCATGTTGCCAGAAAGGGTTGACAACCCTTCTAGCCGACCCCCTCACATGGGAGCTAACATTTTTTGATGCACTTTCATTGAACATGAACCTTCAGATAGATCCTACCCTCATGTGAGTGGATGTCAAAAAATGTATACATCCTTCTAACAATTTGCCAAAAGAGTTTTGACACCCTTCTTGACATTCACTCACATGAGAATAGAATTTATATAGAGATCCATGTGCAATAAAAGTAAAATTTTTCTATTTGTACATCAAAAATTAACACCTCAATGTATGGCCCATCATAATAGGAGAATCCACGATGGTCATGGAACCCTAGTATATAGATGTTGTACACTAAAGTGTAACATAGCAAAACCCATAAAAGTAACCCAAGCTTCATGAAACTTATGTTTTAACATAATAATTTTAGGGCTACATAATTCTTGTACACATAATGATACAAAACACTCACATGTGGCTTATTACATAATACACACATGGAGTGAGCCTAATGTGAGTATTATGTATCTATGTACAAAAATTATATACCCATAACAAAACCCATGCTAGTATTGACCATCCCCCAATGGAATAGAGAATTCCCGCCAGATCTTTCTATTTTTATTCTTTTCAATTTAAATAAGCTATGCAAAATAAATATTAATATTAAGAAAATAAGTAAAGGGTTAAACATGGGATTAATGGAATTTTTTTAACCCTAGTTCCCTATCGGGAACACTAACGCCACTGAGGATAATTAGGATGAATACAGTGAAAATACATCAAACAACTTTTTAGTAAATTTTGATGAGAACTCTTTAAATGTTACTAAAAAATTGTTTCCCATAAAATATTTAATCAAAACTAATTGTTAACTTTCACTGGGCTTGTTTAATTGAATATATATATTTCCTATTAAAAAAAGTTCCTACTTTTAAGGGTTTAATTAACATTTTTTATTTCATAAAAATTGTTCTTAAAATATTACTCACGTACTGATATTTTCCTATCTTCCTGAAAAACAGAGATTACATTTTCCTTATAGGGTATAAATTTTTATTAAATACAACATTTTATTACGCTAAAAATTAAGTCAATCAAACACTAACAATTTTTATACAAGCAAATTCTAAACAATTCAATTATTTTCTTTCCATGCATAAAATACATGAAAATTTTAATTTCAACCCCTACCAAGCTCTCCCCACTCTCATAAATTTTCAATGCCCAAGAGCACCTAGAACTAAAATTCTCGTGAACTTGATGTCTTGTAAAAAGTATCATCATTTTCCTTCATTATTCTTTGCAAGAATGCATCATTGATAACTGTAGCCTCAATAGCTGCAAGATTGCTACAAATTGTAGCTTAGAAAAATGTAGTTTTGACAAATAATTATTTTCATTTCAGCAAAATTCTATATTGATCTCCTCAGAGCTCTGGAGATTATATAGTTTTCAAACGCGTAGTCTCATCATCATCATCATGGATCACGAAAGAGATGCACTGGATAGGAAAACATGTAGTTCCTCAACGTCCGAATGCACTAAAAGAGATGCACTGGATAGCGAGAGGAACACGGTTAATCTAGCTTCAAGGGAACGAGTCAAGCAGAAACAGCTTTATAAATTCTGCAGACCAGATAGAGAAGCCAACAATTATCATAAATTAACAAAGCCACCAAATTGTGTTCAAATTAAGCACACAGATTCTCAGCTTTCCTAACATTGCATACCTTGGAAACAAAAGTTTCGATTGGAATGTACTTGGGCTTACTAGACCAGTTTCAAGTAAAGAATCAACAAGTCTGAAGAGCCCAACTTCAATTTATGAGCAGATTAACGCCGCCCTTCCCAATTTATCAAAACAAAAGAAAGGAGGCTGCCTGAATTTCTACTCAAATTTGTACCAACAATGCAACTATATATATCAAGAATTTTAAATATAAAAAACCGATAGTGCTTTAGTGGGCTCAGAGAGTTGCTTTATGTGCTCATGGAAGAGCAAAAACCCTTCTCATACAAGAGGTGTCAGAATAAAGCATTAGTCATCTCTGCCCAATTTAGCAAAAAAATCATTATTTAAATCAAAGGGACTCAGTTTATGGGTGGTGATATATCAGATTGGTCGGCAAGGTGTATCATTTGAACACACCATTACGACGAACGAGACCAATATCAATTTAGTCGTCATAGTCCCACATTGTAAATTAGCATTCTGACTTGAATTAACTACTCAAAATTAATCAGGAAGACAGTAATAATATCAAAACCAAAGAAAAGGGCTGATTGTGGAATTAGAAAATCAATGGTAATCATCAGATAGGAGCGAAAGACTACAAAAAATTATAATCACTGAATATATCATTTGAACTATGCTTCTAATCATCATTTGATCCCATTTTATTCATAAAATTGCAGCAAACGCACGAAAAGATCGACAAATTTCACAAAAATATACACATATTAAGGTAGACAAGAACTAAAATTAAAATTAAACTGAACTCGGAAGAGAGCCTCAGAAGGAAGGCAGTAGTGTTGTTGTAATCACAGATATTTCATGAATAAATATCACTTCAATCATCATTGGAAGCTCGCCAAATCTATCGCTCAAACAAACAGACAAAACACCTTTTTGAAATCGATTTTAACTTTTAAGGACAAAAATATCTGAAAAAATCAATCAATCAAATAAAAAAGAACAGATCTAATAATCAAACAAGAAAAACCAGCATAAGATGGCCTCATAGAGAAGATTAGATTGATCCACATATTGTAATTCAGACATATGCTTGTCAAAATTAAAGTATAATCATCGGCCAATACTTGAAAAGATCAAAAAAACCTTGACCTGCGAATTGCCCTACCTACACACCGAGATTCATATAAGCGAGTGTACCTGCGAATTGTGAAAATCGCAAGCTGTGAAGATTCCTAGGGTTTATCCTAAAAACTAAGGACGGGATGAATTTTTGACGTTAAAAGGTGCGTATTTATAGGAAAAACTAGGGTTTTGCTTTTGGAGAACGACGGCGGCGCATGGTTTATTTACATCTTATGCGCCAATATATCAGAGTGGTGTCAGCGTTGTAACCCAGCCCAGGCTCCATTCAGGCTTGAACCGGCCCACGAAATAAATAGTCCAGGTCACTCGAACCGTTTTCAATAGATGTCAGCCGGACTAAATCCGTGACCCATCAAATAGTTGACCGGTTCAGCCTCCTATTGTTCAGTATTATTTTTTTATTTGAAGGAAAAAGCTGCAATATCAATTTAAATTAAATAAGGATGGACTTTAATCTACGATATGCAAGAATTAGAGCATCTTCAAAGTTAAAGTGAATTGTGTTAACTTAGCCAAATATTCATCCAAGCAAAGGGGACCCTGTTTAAGTCTAAGAAAAAATTATAAGATCAAACCTTAAACTACAACGATTTAATAAAATTTCGCAATAGGGGCGTCTGGAAAGACAATCAAGTCATAAGCTTCAAACATCTGATTTCTACATGCTTTGTCGGTAAATATTTTGCAAGTCAACATCAATGATCTAGGTCGAACCTTTATAAATGTAGGCATACCTCCACCAATACTTAGCAAAGCTTTGGTATGCCTCCGTCAAGTGGAAGTTGGTGAGGAAACGTTTGTTAGCATTACTACCAGCAGACTGAGCCTTCTGCCTCGTAGTTTCCACCTCTTCGATCAAACCAGCTACCTTGGAGTTCAATTCCTCCACCTGCCCCTTCAACAAGGAGTTCTCCTTATTGGCCTTTTCCAAGGCCTCAGCTGCCAACCGCTGATGAGCATCAGAAGTCTCCACTCGCTTCGTTAAGGAGACTACCTCGTTTTGGGATATGTGGACCTCCTTATTCAAATTCTCAATTTCTGCTAAGGTAGAAGCAAGCTTCACAAACTCTTCTGTCTGCTTCTTCTTCAAAGCCTTGGCCTCAGCCTTGGCCTTGCCGGCAGCCTCCTTAGCTGGCTTTATTGACAAGCTCTCTATTTTTTGATTGAAGGTTTTTAAAGAGGGCTTCAGCCTCAATGGCCATACCAAAGGCCTCTCCACCTAGCTCACCATAGTGGAAAAGACGTCCACGGCGTCACTGGTCTCCACAAAATCTTGCCACCTCTCCATCTAGTACTTATGAAAAGTGGATGTGGCAGTTTGAACCTCTGGAGGAATAAGGGAAAGACTTTCAGGAGCCAACTTTCGCTCGTAGTCTTGATGGCAAGCCTTTTCCTTGAAGGAGCCTCTGAAGCTGTAGAGTCGCTGGTGGACTTGGCCTTCTTGGCAGGTTTCTACCTCTGGGGCTCCATGGCAGGTGGCATTAGCATCCTCCAGAAGCTGCAGCTATCGATGATGTCATCAATTTCTCCCTAGGTGGGACGCTGGAGTGAGGTAGGGGAATGTCATTGGAGCCATTCACCCCGGTGGTAGAGAACATTTGCCTTTTCTTGGGCTCCTCCACAACCACCATTTTTCCCTTGTCAACTTGAGGAGGTCGCCCTTCTTCCTGGCTGTCAGCCTCATTGCTAACCATCTCTATCTTGTCCCTCACCTACTTTACTCTAGCAGATGAGACGTGGAGGTGGCAACAAGAATTGTGGCCATGTCCGTGGTAGGATGCCTTCGTTTTTCAAACTTTTCTACAAATCAAAACGCAAGGTCAGATACAAGTAAATAAAAGACAATAAGGCAAAAATAAAGATAAAAAACAAAGGAGCTAAATTATACCACTCCTAGCCATTAAGCCGAACTCTTCAAAAAACCTCCTGGAAACGATCAGACGGTCGAAGTCGCGTGAGGAGAAGGATCAGTGATATATACCAATAAGAGTGTCCCAGCCACTCTCAATAAGGTCGAAACGTTCAACCGACCCTGCAAGACAACAAAGAAACGTTAAGTATCAAATCCAGTCAGTCAAAGAAAAGAAAAGACAAAAATGACACTCACTAGCTTCGGAGTAAGAAGTTGGGACTTTGATGTGGGTGACGATATCTCTCTCACACTCATGCCACCTCTCCCGGACTAAGAACCACGTTCCTTCCATCTTTTGATGGAGGAAGGCAAACCCAAAATAAATGGGGAGTGTGACCTCACAGACACAAGGAGTACCACCCCCTAGAATCCCCTTTGCCTAAAACACAAGGCTGAAAAACTGATTGAAAAATGTGAAGGGGCGTGTCCTCACCTATGGAAGTCTTCTTCCAAAGAAATTATGTCCCCACTAACTGGGCCTGGGCATTAGGGACGAGTTGGGTGGGGGCCAGCCCGTACAACCAAAGGACAACCCGAAAAAAGGGTGAATAGGCACGAGAACCCCAGTCTTTAAAAGAAACTCACTGATGGCAACACACCATGGCCTAGGATAGCTGGCTCGCTTATCAGGAGTGGGGGAGAGGAGTTCTATATCATAGGGGATTCTGTATTTTTCCCTAACATTTACTAAATGGGACGAATCTACAGAAAGAGGGATTTTGGCAGCCCCTCAGGCTATACCAGTGTCTCTCCTACCCTCCCCAAGCGCAGCAACACTCCGCCCAGCCTAAATGGCCCTAACCAGGTCGACAGTGTTGGTAATTTGTACTCCCATCTCACCATCTAGTTCACTCAAGTCCACATCACCCCCAACAGAAGTAGAGGATGCCATTGATTAAAATCTTTTAAAAGAAAAGATAAAAGAACAAATACTTACAAGTTGAAGGGGATGGTGAATGATGAAACACCAAAAAGGTTGCAAAGGCACCAATAAAAGCGAGGAAAAAAGAGAAAAGAAGTTAAAAATCAGGAAGAGAAACATAAAATTCTTGAGAAAACTTGAGGTTTCGAAGGATGTTAATACTGAATTCGTAAAAAGAAAAAGTGGTTTTTTTCACAAATATTTGCCTTTTATAGGTAGGCCTCTTAATCCAAGCCGTTGGATGTCGATCCGAGTCATCTGATCGTTCGTTTGAAGATTGAATCTAAGTCACTCATCACGTCTGCCATTCGTCTTCTGTAGCTCAGATCAGACCGTCTGCTCCACGCGTCGTCATGTGCCTGAAGTTCGCAAAACACGTGGGAGACAGCTATCATTGTACATTAAAAATGGTGACAGTTCCGTGCATAGGAAGTTGAACCGCTTCAGCTATCTTTTCTTGAAAACGTACCACGACAGCAAATCATTTGGGCGCAATAACTAATGACGCATCGTGTTCCTCAAGCATGCTAAAGTCAAGCTCCTAGTAATTATGAAAAATGAGGCCAGAAGGGTCGACACAACCCTCTTCGTCCAGTTTGGACGAAGCTTCAGCCTTGTAAGAACACTTCAGGCGAGACAACTTTGGAATTCATCTGCTCTGCTGGCCCTTCTTCAAAACTGTTCCAGAAAGTGAGATGTCCCCAAGTATACGAATTCAAGATAACACTGTCAGGAGGTCTGCACAAGTCGTGCACATTGGAGATTACAGCATAATGCAAATCACCCACTTATAAAATTTTATCTACTTCCAAAGTCCATGCATTACATAAATAAACATCCTTAGACTTGAGGGACTATTGTTATGCCTCGTCACCAAGGCTCTAAGTCAATGTGCTATGTAGCAATCCATGTGGACGGAAGTCAACAGAAAAGTCAATAAAGACACAGGTGATCAAGATACAAGGAAATTATGCAGATATCGAGGTACTACTTTAATTAGCGAAGCACCACACTTGGGCTGAGACACTGCCTAAAGAAATGAAGAAAGAAGCTGAAGCCCCCTACTCAGAAAACCAGTTCCGAGGCTTTCAGTTCATCCGAAACTCATAAGCCGACGTTGTCTCTTGCAAAATATTTGAGTATCTTTTAGAAGTGAGTGATGTAACATTTGTAATAGAAGACGTCAGGGTGTCAGCCTATTGTATAGTATAGCTGACCCCTTATCAAGGTATTAATTGTATGAATTGACAATGATGTGAGACCTCAACTAAGGAGATGAGACCACGTGATTCTGATCCAACTGACACCACGTCGGCTAACTTAAAAGGGGTTGGAAAAATTAAAGCTAGGATTATCATATTATCATGTCTTGAACTCTCAAATATGGAATCAAGAAGAAATATTGACAAATACTCTTACAAATAGTTGTATTTCCATTTTTCATCATACACTTGGTAGAA
>CAIGRT010114293.1:0-15770 GCA_903798405.1 Fraxinus platypoda | reverse complement strand
ACCGGACCGCTTACACCCCTAATCCTTATAATCAATGCCTTCTCTTTGATTAAAGCCCTTAGCAACAAGCCTAGCTTTATACATTTCTACTTGACCTTCAGAATTATACTTGGTCTTAAAAATCCACTTACAGCCAATCAGCCTATAGCTACAAAGTAGTTCAACTAAGTCCCATACTCCGTTTCTACACATTGATGCCATCTCATCATGCATAACATCCATCCAAAATGAAGATTTAGGACTATCAATGGCCTCTTTAAAAGAGGTCGGATCAAGAGACGTACCAACATCAAACTCATGCTCCTGCCAATAGACAATATAATCATCAGAAATTGTTGATCTACGAACTCTCTGTGATCTCCTAAAAACAATGTCAGTAGTCCCCATATCAACATCAACCTCTGTGTTAGCGACAGGTTCTTGAACAATAGTATTGGATCCCTCTGTTAATGGTGGTGCTGCCACTGATGGAGGAGTGGCCTGAACAAGTATTACAACACGCTCATCCCTAAACTCAACTTCACGTGGTACAGAACTCCCATTGTCACTAACATCATTGAAAAAAATGGCTCGATCAGATTCAATAATCCTAGCAACATTAGGGCCCTGTTTGAGCCAAATTATTGTAGAATGAAAATGAAAAATACACCCGTTATTCGAGTCCACATAAGAGATAGAAAATTTTAAGGCCTTGTTTGAGCCAAATTATTGTAGAATGAGAATGAAAAATATAGTCGTTATTGGGGCCCACATAAGAGATAGAAAATTTGAATTTAAATGTTGATGTGATGGATAACGGTCATATTTTTCATTTTAATAAGATAATAATGTAGATCAAATGGGGGCTAGAAGGGCAATAGAATCTAGAGCCCCTTGATCCCGCACAATAACCAATAAAATATCATGTGATGGTCTTAGGATCAAGTTTCTTCTGCTGAGGGTAATAAGACTTTATTTCTGCTTTACATTTCCAAACACTAAAATAACGCAAACTAGGCCTTTTACGTGACCATAACTCATAAGGTGTTTTAGGAACCGACTTGCGTGGTACTTGATTCAGAATGTAAGCAGCAGTTTTCAAAGCCTCGCCCCATAAAAAATCAGGCAAAGTAGAATGACTAAGCATACACCGCACCATATCCATAAGAGTACGATTTCTTCTTTCTGTAATACCATTCTGTTCAGGAGTTCCGGGCATTGTGTACTGAGCCTCAATACCACGTCTCAAGAAAAAAGCAAAAGGTCCAGGATTTCTCCCATTTTCATCATATCTCCCCATAAAACTCACCTCCTCTATCCAATCTTACTGCTTTGATTTTCTTATATTTCTGAAGTTCTACAACAACCTTGAAAACCTTAAAAGCTTCTAATGAATTTGATTTTTCTCGAATGAGTTCAATGTAACCATAGCAAGAATAATCGTCAGTAAAGGTAATGAAGTATCTACAATTTCCCAAAGCGGCAGGTGTAATGGGACCACAAATATCAGTATCAATCAAATCCAGAATTTCCACACTTCTTCTAATCTTTTGTTTACTGGTTTTTGCTAAAAGCTTCCCTTTGATACAAGTAACACAAGTTTCAAAATCAGAAAAATTCATTTTATGCCACAACATGGAAGAGTTTTCATTGGATCTAGTAAGTTTAGAACCAACTAAAACATTGACAACAGAGGTACTAGAAGAAGTAGAATCCAAAATAGGAAACAAGTCAATTTTATACAAACCATCATATAAATAGCAGTACCAACCACAATAGAATTATAATAGATTGTAGCCTTTCTATTTCCAAAATAAAAACCATATCCACATTTATCCAAAATAGAAACAGAGATAAGGTTTCTTCTGATAGAAGGTATAAAAGCAATATCAGACAAATTCAAAATATGCTTAGAAGCCAAAATAAGTCTGATTGTTCCAATATGTTCAACTTTAACCTTCACTCCATTGCCCATATTTACTACTGACTCTGTATCAATTGGTCTTCTACGGTTCTTTAATTCCTGCAAGGAATTTGTAGTGTGAATAGTTGTACCAGTGTCTAGCCACCAAGTATTAGAAGGCACATCAACTAGATTAGACTCAAAATACACTAGTAGCGAATGAGTACCTTTCTTGTCTAACCAAGCCTTAAACTTCTTACAATCAACTTTCTTGTGCCCAAAAATATGACAGAAGTTACATTTGCCCTTGAAACCTTTCTTCTTAGCCCTATCTGGAACACTCACAGTAGCCTACTGAGAAGGTCTCCCAGATTTCTTCATCTTACTGGAGTTGCTAATATTACCTTTAAAAAATTTCTTCTTCCTTTTATCAGCAGTTACCATGAAAGCAACATGAGACTTGGCCTTTTTCATCATCTCTTCTTCTTGAGTTACAATAGCAGTCATTTCATTCAAGTCCCATTCTTCTTTCTAAGCATTATAAGTAGTCTTGAGTGCATCAAATTGAGGGGGTAAGGATTCAAGTACTTGCCATACAAGAAAACTATCTGCTAACTCAACTTTCATTCCTTTCAGCTTGTTAAAGAAATGAGTAAGCTTCATAATGTGCCTTCTAACACCACTAACCCCATCATAGGTTGTGGTAGTAAGAAGTTTCATCAAAGTTCCATTTTCTGCCTTGTCAAACTTAGTAAATTTCTTCCCAACAGCCTCAAGATACTCTTTGGCATTATCTGTATCTGATATGCTCTGCCTGATAGACTTGTCAATAGTATACTTCATGATCACAAGACAAGTCCTATTAGAATGCACCCACTACTCATAAAGAGTCTTTTCAGGTGCAGTACTTTCACTAGTGAGTTTGGTAGGTGCATCAACCCTCAAAACCAAATCCAAATTCATTATAGCCAAATTAATAGTGAGAGACTCACACCAATCCTCATAATTGGTTCCTGATAGACTTTTGATGGCAGACAAAGAGAGAGACATAGCTGCATTGCCATAAGCTGAGGAGAATACAATAAAATTTCTACCAAACATATAGAATGATAAATGTGTTGCAACTTTATGTCCATGCTAGAGTTCTATTTAAAAAATAAACTCTTGCGCACAATGCTAGAGCCCAAGACACACTAAAGGCTCTTACGCATGACAAAACAAAATAATTAAATATAAGGACTTAAAATGACCTACTACCGAAAGGATAGAATTAGGCCACCAAGTGCCAAGCACTTAACTATTATCTTTGTCGTCCTAAGCATCCTACCAAATAATGATTTACCGACAGGGCAAATATACTATCCGTATGGATCTTAGTAAAATGTTAGTAAAAAAAATCGTCAAGCGGAAGCATGAACAACATAACAATCCCGATAATTTATCATGTCTTGTCCCACGAGAGGTGAGTACAAAGCCATTCCAAAACCATCGATATTGCTTCACCACCAGCCTCAAAACCACTTTCCGATAAACTGTTTCATACCCAAATTTTTTTATGGCAGTTGAAATCGCATGCAATTAAAACCAGATAAGGAGAATTCAGGTGCAAAACTTTGGGTCCAAACTCATCCATGTCTTAATCACTTACAATAGAAATTGACCTATGAAAATATCTGGCAATAGCACCAAAACCCAATCCATCTATATAGATTCTTGAAGCAACTGTCAGTGTATCTAGGTGGTATAGCCAACAAAAAGCCAAAAAACTGAACTGCTAAAAGTAAGCAAGGAAGAAAGCCACAAAACGGACGGGTTAAAACCACCGAAAAATCCTCATGAAGACCCAAGATTCAAAATAATTAGCATCAAGAAAATACCAGAAATCGGGGAAATATAAATGACACGGCCATGAAAAATGAGAAGGTAGCTCTGATACCAATTGTTAGAATTAAATGTTTCCAATAATCTCTTCTCAACTTTCATAGCATGCATCCATCAATACCAAAGTAAATCATACCTCCAATAGCTTGTGGTTGAGCTTCCATTTCCTTTCTTTAAGCTGTAAAAATGAAGAAATCATGTATGGAGATAATTACACTCTACCCCTTTCAACCCTAAGCACCGATCCTCTCCATCTTCAAAACAAGAGGCAAAGGGTTTTACTATATTCTATAGAATTCAATGGGCCAATTCTATATTAATTGGGATGAGAGTAAGGGGCCTCCATATGTGTTAATTAAAAATGCTCCATCCCATTATGGGCCCAACAATCAAAATGTAAATGCTAGTCCATTAGTAGAAAAACAATCCAACATGTACTGCAAAAGAATTGATATTTTTAGGAATTTGTGTTGGAGGTGGTGATGGTGTTAGGTCGCGATGTTGGTGGTTGGTTTTGAGGTGTGGGGCCATTGGATATGGGGTGTCACAGTATGGCGTAGGGTGAAGCGAAGGACAAAACTTTTTTTTTTAAATATGGACTTGATTAAGTTACCATTTTGCCCTTATCAAATTTGGTCAAAACCATTTTTTTTATCAACTAACGGTCAATTGGACGGTTTCCATCTAATTGGACTCCAACTGCATATTTCTGAAAGTTTAGGAACTTTCATCGGTGCAAATTGAAGGTTAGAATAAAGACTGTAAAAATTGTAAAGGTTAAAGATCGTTGCTACAATTTTCCCAAAAGATAAGGAAAACAATTAGGGGTTGTTCTCTTCGTGATTCAATTTTTAATTTTTAATTTTTAATTCATTTTGGGTTTTGTGTTTTGAGTGTCCATTTTGAGATTGTTGAAAATGTGTCCTTTTTGTTATTTTGAAAAATTGTTTTCAAAATTAAAAAAACTCAAACGCGTTCTCTTCCCCTTCCCTCTCTCTCGTCTCTCTCTCTCAACGAAGCCCTACTCTGGCTTGAAATCACCACTTTCACCTACAACCACAATCACCAACTTCACCTCAACTCACTAACCACAATCACCTTCACCTACAACCTTCCCGCTGGTTAAAGAAACCCCTAATTCGAACCCAATTGCCGCAACGGTCGGCGACACCACCTCAAATCATCCACAATCACCATCTCAAATTGGCCTTGACCCATGGTTGGGAAAGGTACACCAGGTGGAGAGGAGGCTAACCCATGTGGTCCGCGCTCATGGGACGGCCAGACGGCACCGAGATTTGCAAAACTCGGACCCTTTTGTGCGGACTTTGCTAATGTCTTTATCTCTGGGATGAAATCCGAACATTGAAGAGTTGTTTGTGATGGATTGGGGACATGATTGGAGCCACCTGGGGATGAGCATTCGACTTGTGGTGTCGCACGACCTTGGGCATCGTCGGATGTGAAGTTTTTGGCGGAAACAGGTCGTGCCGAAATGGTTTTTTGTCTTCCAATTTTTGCTGAATTTTGTTGTTTCGTGGTTGATGAATGATTGGAGGTGATAGAAGGAAGTGAGACGAGGTTGTTGGTGGTGGAATCCGATGGTCTAGGTGGCCGGAAAGGACCGGAAAGTGGCTGAGGTTGTTGTTTCGTGGCTGAGGTCAAGGTGGTTGTTTCTTGGCTGAGGTGGTGGTTATTTCCTGGAAGCATTTTTTTAATTTGGGTGTTTTCCGCGTTTTCATCAATTTTCAATTTTTTGCTTTAAAACGTTCAAAACGTCATATTTGAATTTTGAGTTTTCAGTTCAATTGTTTTGTTTTCAAAAATTCGTTTTCGAAAATGAAAAAGAAAATGCATTTTTACTGTTTTAAAAAATCGAAAACAGAAAACGACACGAAAACGTTAAAGAGAACAGTCCTTTAATGTTTCTCGAAAAAACCAAAATAAAGAATCAAAATAGATAGTACTAATGGAGTGCATAGAAAAAATTTCTCTCCAAATTTAAAAATGCTCTATATTATACATAAAATGCATTTTATAAATGAAGTCCCTTCGAGATGTAAGACAGAAGGAAAATTAGAAGCCCCTATATCAATATTATATGATGTGCACATAAATTATTTCTTTTTGTCCAGGGTTAATATCTCGCAAATTTTTATATGGCCTTTTCAACTATAATTGACACATTCACAATCTTTACCTTATCTAAAATTAATAAAACATTGAAAAAAAATAAACTTTAAAACTTCTAAAGAAATTTTATTTGACTAATTTAAAAACAAGGATTTAAGTCCTTTCTGGTAATTTTAATTTTTTTTTTTATTTGCTTGTAAAGTTAAAAAAATTTCCATGTGTAAATCTTTGAAAAACACTACTATTTTACCGAACTTTTCACCAATATGCTATAAATAGTTTTAACTCCACCCACTTCTCAAGCACGCCACACTCAGAACATTTATGCAGAAACATCAAACCTCATTATCAAAATAGAGTTGGACCAGTAAACGAATATATTCACAAAAATGAATAAATCATCAAAAAATTTATGTACAAGGAAGGGAAGCTAAGGGAGTAATCGAAACAGCATCTTCAACATCTAATGCATTGTCTAAAACGACTTCGTCAACGATCTAACTGAACTCTCCTTCCTCGGACCCTGCAACATGCACAAGGGGAATGACTATAAATGGTGGCTTAAATTCATGGATGCCACCACTTCTTCTTTTTCTTCAACCCCACCTCGGGCAATTCTACATGCAAACCGAACAATATGAATACAAAGTAGAAAAGAAACATAAAAGGCCATTTTGTCTATTCAGCAGAGGAAGATCATGAGAAATTTAGACAAAAACACAATTTTAAATAAACATTTACCTCCTAATGGATAGATTGAATTATAGTGCACTTCAGCCCAGAAGCTCAAGAATATAACTGCAGTGAACATAGAAACCAATTGTTATGACTACCCTAAAATCCAAAGAAGAAAATTGTTCCCCCAAAAAAGGACAAGTTATAACATATCAAGATATATACATATAGATAGAGAGATAAGTAAAACAGAGGAAACAGACAGTATTATGATATTCTTACAGTTCACAAAATGGGAAGTGTGTTGTAATCAAAGTATAAAACACGGAACAAAAGGGGTAGGGTTCTTTATGTTATGTCGGTAGGGTCCATTTGTTTTGCAGTTATATGGGGGAAAAGGGAAAAGGAAATTTCGGGGAGATAAAAGACAGAATCGATTGAGATTTTCTCTCACTTTTTTTTCCTTTCCTTCCATTTTCATTTGAAATTAACAGAACCACATTCTAAGGAAATATTTCTCTATGAAATCAAGCCACTTTCTTCTTACACTGAAAAACTAAGGGCCCATTCTCTTTGCCATTTTCAAGCCGTATTCTGTTTTCGATTTTTCAAACAGTGAAAACGCGTTCTCTTTTCTATTTTCGAAAACGCATTTTTGAAAACAAGTTTAAAATTTACAAAGAAAACACAAAACGACAAATTTGTCGTTGTCGTTTTGGGTGTTTTTAGTTATAACTTGGCCAAATTTCCAAAACGCGTTTTCGTTGTTTTCAACCCCCATCAACCATCATCGCACCCAACCGGAACCCACCACCGCGACCCAACCACCACTGCACCACCACCACCAAACTCGTCACCAGAAACACCCACCGCCACAACCAAAAATCGCGACCCAAGCACCGCCACAACCACCACCGCATCCAACCACAACACCCAAACCAACCAACGCAATGAATTAGGAGGGGAAGAAGAGAGAGAGGAGGGGAAGAAGAGGATGAGGCGAGAGAGAGAGAGAGATGCCAGTGAAGTGAGGAGGGAAGAGAACACGTTTTCCATTTTCTAATTTTTGAAAACAATTTTTCAAAATGCCAAAAAGAACACATTTTTAACAATCTCAAAATGGACACTAAAAACACAAAACTGAAACACAAAGAGAACAACCCCTAAAGTACTTGTTACATTAATAGTTGAATTGCAAAATTTAGCATTTCAAAACAAACCCGAAATTTTCTAGGCATTTAAACTTGTTCCAAATGATGCTAGATTTCTATTCGTTAATCTACATCAACAAATCATAAAAAATAAAAAAAGAACTTGAAACTTACTTCTGTTTGACTTCTTAGTATGTGGAAGAATCTCGATATAGCACGTATCCTTGAATGACGTAATGACGAAGATCTTGACACCATACTGCCACAAAATTTTTTAAGTTAAAGACCAATATTTTAAATAAAAATATATCGTGCAAGATAGCAACAACTCAAGTAAATCAATCCAGAACCCACTGTCATTGAAAGTCCCAAGTGTAGAGAGAGAAAGAGAGAGAAGTTTCTTTAATATTGCTTAACGTGACCCAAGCGGAACCTTACGATTGCTCAAATGAACAGGTGCAAACATACTATTTTCAATGGTAAAGATTGATCATTTCATTATGCAGTATATACCCACGGCCACTACTGACTTCGTACAGTAACAAGAAGATACTATCTACTGATCAAGATCAGAGAACATAGCTCTAAAAGGGGAAAAAAATTACTTATGTATTGAAAAACATGCGGAATTTATGCATTGCATCCACACATGTACAAACATAACAGAGAGAAAGAAGAAGGCAGGAAGGAAATATACTGAATCTGCGGCAGCCTGCAACGTGACATGATCACCCCACTCCCCTGTCCTGCAATCATGCAGTGGAGATTAGACAAGTAGATAGCGACCAGATTCTGTCAAAAGATCAGACAAGGAAGAAGCTACATATGAAATGGTACCATACTTCTTTATTTTCTGCAAATAGTCAACATAATCCATGGGAACATAATTTTCATACAGTTCTCGATGTGACTTCAACTGATGGTGGCAATTTAAAAACAAAAGCTATGTTAAAATCCGAAACAATATGTGGTGCTGAAAAGAATCAAATGAATTAATAAGAAAGTGAAATGCAAATCTCATTGGCAACAAAAATGCTAAGAAACCTGGTTGACAACTTGTTCTCTCACAAATTCGTGATGCTCTTGAGTACGATATATTTGATCTGAAAGTGAACGAAACTGCAAAAGGAACATTTAGAACTTAGAGTCCATGGGTCATGCCTTCTAAAAGTTCAATACATATCTAGCACTCAGAGGTATAAAAGAAGTCTTCACTTTGATTCGAAATTTTTAATATATATACAGCGTCAACTATCAATTGCCCTCAAATAGGAACACACTTAAAAAGAAGATCCTACAGATTTTGAAACTTGAATCCCTTAAAAAAGCATGGTCATAACTTGGACATGACTCCATTCATTGCCCATAAAAAGTATACAAAATTTGGCATCTTAACAAACTAGCGTGGATCATGTTGAGCACTAACAAAAAAATTAGCATGCCTTGTCCAAAATTTTCAAATTATTTTTTCCTTTCTTTCTTTCTTGTTTGATGGGCTGGCAATTAACAGGCATGCTATTGACACCCATATTAAATGCTGTGGGGAAAACACTACAATTGGAAGACAGGAAAAGCTATCAGGTAATTGACTTTTTCAAGATGCTATTCTGATAATCAAAAGCTAAACAGAATAACAAGAAATAATCAGTTTTCCAATTATAATTCTGCTAAATAGAATATGTTACTCATATAAATAATCATACCTAATTGAACTATGTGGCAAAAGGTGATGGCCCCCACACCTTACGTGGCAACATGGATGACCCTGTTATATCCATGGAGGCGACCCCTTTCCCGTGGAACGAAACCGGACCGACCCCATTTGGGCAGACGCCCCATGTAGGAGCCGGTCCTGACGAGGCGATGGCGAGATCCCTAATAGATCTTGTGGTGAAATGGTTGACAAGACAATTCACTGCCAACGCCGCCTCTGCACACCTACGAAAGAGGTCCTAGCATTTAATGCCTTGATTGATACGAAAGAGGTCCTAGCATTTAATGCCGCGATGCCTCTGCACACCTACGAAAGAGGTCCTAGCATTTAATGCCTTGATTGATACGAAAGAGGTCCTAGCATTTAATGCCTTGATTGATTGAGGTCCTAGCATCAAATCCCACTTGCAACAACTAGGACTTATAGATACGAAAGAGATCCTAGCATTAAATGCCTTGATTGATTGATTGATTGATGCATGCAACAAAAAGGGCCAATCGATGTGATGAGGCCACGTGTCCTATCATCCGACAGGCCTCGTTTGTCTTACTCAAGTATAAAAGTTCACACTCAGTGGCATTCAAGGTTAATGCAAGTTTAGACTCTCGGGCCTATATTCTTGCTACATATACTTCTAGTATTCTACTCCCAAGCTGACCCCTTTTTTTCGATTGGAGGCTCACGTTCTAAGCTCGCCCACACCCTAAATTATTCCTCCAGTTGGCTCGACCGTTTAACTAACGACTTGTCCAAGTGTGTTGAGATTTAGCCTGTGTGGACGTGAGAGGTTTTGAGATCTGTTAGCCGCGTCATTAATACAATTTTTGGGGTCAACATAATAGAAGTGGGCAAGCCAATTCTCAAAATTACAGGATAAACTGGCAATGCAATTTTTCAAGTAACGCAACAATCAATTAGAAGAACACGTCCACAAGCATGCATAATGTGTACAAGTGTGCATCATACAGGTATTAATGCTTCGATATTTGGGGAAGACATGCCATCAATCTGCAATTTGCACTAACATCTAAAAGAATATAGATTGTTCATGTACAAGTGTAGATGGAGTCCAGGGATGTTCAAGAACCAACCTGACAATTACCATCCCCGGAAATTTTTAGCTCCACCAGGTCATACAACTGCAATCTGATTAAGACAAAAAATGATGAGT
This sequence comes from Fraxinus platypoda, assembly GCA_903798405.1. Taxonomy (NCBI): domain Eukaryota; kingdom Viridiplantae; phylum Streptophyta; class Magnoliopsida; order Lamiales; family Oleaceae; genus Fraxinus; species Fraxinus platypoda. The sequence goes on along the minus strand of CAIGRT010114293.1, from coordinate 5,163 downwards.
TAAAAGGCACCACAGTTACAAGAAAGTAATGGGCAATTCAAATAACCAGGCATATAAAGTGTATAGAAACATGACAGGAAATTTCACGATACTTCGTTCAAGCCACATCCATTCTGAACTTATAACTTCATTGAGAGCTAGCAGAAAGGACCAATCAAAAGTGAATTTAACCAAGTAGACAACCGCTTGAGAAAAAAATTAAATGCCTCGGAACTTTTATCCAATTTGCGTACATTTGAGATGTCAGATTAATTATATCATTAAATTCGTAGTTTATGTTTCAGGGAAAATATTGATATAATCTTAGAACGTTTTCCAATAGTCAATGAAATATGGTTTCCAATATAAAAGACCGCGAAAAGCCGGAGTTCCACTATAGATGAAATCATTTGATAATGAACCTAACATTTACCTAAGCTCTCAGTATGAGATAAATTCAACTCAGGCATATCTCACTCCCTTGTCCAAGTTCCAGGAGTCTGACATGAATATTTCAGTTCACCGTAAGAACCCATGTAACACATAGCTTCATATTTTTCCAGAACATTGAACATAAGTAAGTTAAAGATGATGCCCCCGTCCTTTTATGATTTCTCATCCCCCTTGTTCTGCCACTATATTCAAATGTAAAACATCAAAAGGAATGTCCAAATTATTGCTCTATATATAGTCGATGAATTGTTTCAAAGCACATTTTATGCAAGGCTTCCACCTAAGATAAATGACCCCAAAATTGCATGCCAACAGCATACAGTCCCCCTTGTTCACAGTTGAAAAAACTGTTTCGACTTTTGCAGTCAGTCAGACCATTTGGTAAATCTATATTTTAAGTATATTCTTTTTTTTTTTTTTAAATGAAGTTTTAAAGTAGTTCAATTGTTAAAAATCATGTTTTGTGGATATTGCCTATTAATGAAGCTTTAAGGTCCAATAATCCTGCAGTTCGGTGTTCACAACATATTACTCACATAGTTCAAATGAAATAATTGGCATGACATACCAAAATATAGCCATGCAAAAGGTGAGAATAAGTGGGGGGAGAGAAAGAAACAAAACAATGAATCTGTAGCAATGCAAGGAACAGCTTAACCACCAGTGGAAACAGAAGAGATGTTGCACAAGACCTGTCAAGCAGCCTTTGATGATCTGATGAAACTTCATCAACAGATGGTATTTCTCCATTAATTTTAGGAACGTGCTGCAAAGTGAAGTCCGACAATAACGCCAGATTCAATAAATCTTAAAATAACCACCATAGAAAGTTATCATTACTTGATTTGTCATAATGTCAATTAAAAGATGTTTCATAGGGAAGAGTAAGCTACTACAGCAGCAAGACAAAGCTCAATGTAAGGTTAAGGATGTTCAAGTGACGACTGGACGTAGTTCCTGTAGATTTGAGAAAGAATAAGGTAAACTTTTAACTCACAGGAACTGGAACCATCTGATTAAGTCTTCTGCCCATTTCACCATAAAGAGCAGATTCAGCTTCTATCTCAGGTAAGACTGTTTGGTTCTCACAGTCACACTCAATTGATAATTCACCAAGATTACGCGAAACTGTTCCCATTTCATATGCTTCATGATTACTTTGAGATTCTGCAGATGAGATGAAAAAAATTCAAAGAAAAATAAAATCTTATCTACAAATGAAAATGAAAAATGATGATGGTCCCATACCAGAACCGAAGTTCCTTCTTGAAGGATCAAGCCAAGATTGAGCAAGAATAGACGCTTGCTGTTGTTGTTCTCCAGCATATTCAGATCCCGATGCCTCTAAAGCTGCAAGTCTAGATAATTCTTCCTGAAGAGCATGAGCAATTACTTCGTCGCTCTCCCAAACAGAGTGTGCCGTGTCCCAATAACCCTCCCTCACAGGCTCAATTTGAGACGAGTCTTTGTCATAACAAGTAACAGTTCCAAGAGAACCACAATTCGTAAGAGAGCATACATCTATAAGGTGAAGGCCCCACCGAACAACATCAGGGTCTGGTTCATACATGGTTGTATTCTTCAAGATTTTATGAAGCCTCCCCAATTTAAACCAAAAACTTCATGTTCCAAAGTTCCTCTATGCAATTGCAGTGAGCAAATACTTCCTGCAAGAATAACATACAGCTTTATCTTAAGAAAATGTAGGCCTCTCAGTTTCATAATTTGACTAAATTTGCAGAGCCACAGCTTTTTTTGTGACCAACCAGGAATCTATTCTACCAATTATAAATTTGAATTCCAATAATTCAGCATGAAAATAAACAAGTGTACAGAATGGGTATAAAAATACCAAAATACAACCACAAATGTATTACCAACTGGCAAACTTATAACCATTGATAACAACCGCAATTCCAGTTCTACATCAAACAGACATCTTAGAATTGACATTCATGTCATATAAATTATAAAGCAATTAGAGTTAAGAGTCAAAATGTCCAAGATATTGTTGAACAGGAACAAATAGTACCAAAGAAGCACTCGTCTTTACCCACGCCACCCCCTTACCCTACCGCCACCATTTAGGACTGGAGGGAGGATAAAATCATATGAAAATGAAAAAATAAAAATCATGATTTATGTAGATGGCTGACCCAATCGCCACCAAGATACTGTTGCCATAAGATGGTTGAGCCTAGAATAGAAATCATGATTTATGTAGCCTCTCTAATAAAAATCTCTCTGGTTCAACACTAGAAAGAAATCCAAAGTTCAAAGAAAGGAAGTAGCAAGATATTAATATAAATTCCAAAGCGCAATAGTTACAACTAACTTAAAAAGGGACAGAGTGCTTCAAAGAACTGCAAAAACCACTCATACAAGCACCATGGAATCAAAGATGGACAAAGATTGATCTCTTTATAATAGATAAAATAAATCCAGATTGAAAAACTCTTGACCTCCCATTAGCACGAGTAAAAAGCAGTTACAGCACTAAATAAATTCTGAAGACAAATTTTTCTTATTCAAAGCCCAAGAGTAAATGCAAATTTGTAGTAAGTTACATTATTATTCAAAAACTAAGTAAATCATTTACCTACAATACGTATACTCATGATATATGACCAGCCCACTAATGATCCAATGTACATAATCTATCATCCAATACAGAACCCTGATTCATAATAAATATCTGTTTTCATTATAGAACAAACCTATCATATTTGAAAAAAAAATCACACTTTCAGATATACCACGTAAAAGATATTAGGAAAACACAAACAAGTTTTGATCTTTTCCTATCCCTCCCTATATTCAGGATAAGCACACTCGAATTGCAATTCATACCCCATTTTTTATGCTACCAAACATAGATTTTCTACTTGTCATGGTAAATGTAACGACCCGGGCAAGCTGCTTTGGGAGAGCCCATCTATCCCTCACGGCTTTCTTTCACGTCTTGTCTCGAGTCGTTACAAAAAAATAAGCATTTTTCTGTAACAACTTGGAACTTGTGTGCCCAAGTCATTCGCTTATGTATTGTAGAGTTTAAATCCATTTTACCCTTCATGGCTTTCTGTCGCGTCCCCAAGATTCGAATCCAAAACCTTTGCCTCGTTACTTGCCCAATTGGTCCGAGATTTAAGGTAGAGGTCTTAGGTTTGAATTGTTCCCATGATTCAACTTAAGTGTCTTCTAAAGTAGAGATCTTCGATTCAAATCTTGGGAAATACGGCAGAAAGCCGTGATGGGTAAGATGAACTTAGATACGTAAAAGAACAGCTTGAGCATAAAGGCTCGGGTTGTTTACAGTAAAACTTCCCCTAAATCATATTTACGATCAGTACAATCCCAGTAGAGTTTCAACGATGATCATTAGCTTACTCTTTGTTAAGTACATAAACCTCTGAGACACTCCTCGGGCACCCGATACATATATAAAAATATCAAAATTCATCAAAGGACCTTCAAAAGATCAATAAAATCATTATTCATCAACTCCGCATCCTATGACTTGGAATCCAGCGAAAGAAAATCTTGATTCTAAAATTCGGAGCTTTGTAATGTTACAAACCCACTGAATCAATAATCCTGAACATTTTAATTCTAACTTTAAATAAAAAAGAACGAACCCTGAAATTCAATTCATCTCTACCAAACCAAACCCATTTAATAACTTCTAAAATACAAATAATATACAAAATACACACGCGTATGTTTATAAGTAAGCATTTACAAACCTTCGAATTCGAAGCTAATAACCCAAAAAATCTTTACCAACAACAGTAATTGTGCAATTTCTGAATAGGTAAAGTGACTAGACGTCAGTTTTTGACCTTTGGGATAGTGAATAGGCCGAAAGCAGGTACACTTCTTTTCGTACAATCAGTTATAGACTATAGTAGAGTCTAATTATCTTGAATAGAACTGTACGAGAATAAAATAAAATTATTTTTAATTACATTCAAAGTATCTAATTTGCCAGTTTTATATTCTAATTATTTTTTATTGAGTTTTTATTATTATGTCATTAGTTAGAACATTATGTCTCAAATGATAATTTTGTTATTTATCTTTAATTTTACTATTTGCTACGAGACTGTATAAAGCTCACTATGCAACTGAACAGAAAAACCCTAGTCCATTTTCTCTTCTCCATTAAAATAGCCACCTTTGAACTGTATAGTTTTCGGCTTTTGCTCACTTTCATTCTACTTGTGACCGGAAAATATGGAGGTTGGTACTTATGATTGTAAAAATTGCATATACAAGATGTATCGAGATTTGATCATTCAATAAAAAGTTGATGACGAAATTGTGGCGAAATGACAAAACAATTGTGGACATTATTATCAATCTTAGAGAAATGACGCTACCGTTGTGGATTGTGGTGAATCAATTTTCTATTTTTGGTACAATTTCTCTCTAAAGTACATGATTTTCGGTACATTTTAGAATCCTAAAATTTATCCTATTCACCGTTTTCTTTCTTTTAAAGTGCATGATTTTTGCAAGCCAGATTTCAAAATTTGTGATTTAAGGTGAATTGAGATGCATACAAGGTAATTGAAAGAAATTTCAATTGTGTAAATTTCTAGAAATTTTTTATGATATGTGCGGTTAGCACAAAGGAAAAAAGTCTTAATTATAACCTTAGTTGTTTTTAGATGTAACTAACGTAATCCGTTATATTATATATATATAAAATTTCTAGAAATTTACACAATT
>CAIGRT010114285.1:0-25973 GCA_903798405.1 Fraxinus platypoda | reverse complement strand
CAAACCAAACTCTCAATAGGGCTTCCAAATAAAATTTCAACTTGAATAAGATTCCAAAAGCATTCCAAACTGAATTTATCTTGACACACTTCAATTATAATTCTTCAATTACTTCAACAAATAATTCGAGTCACACCCAAATTCTAACAGCGTATTTAAGTTTTTAGTTAAACTATCCCTGTGAAGTGATTTTTTTTATTTGTACTTATTGCTCATAATTAATTAAAATATATAAGTGTGTTGAAACTACATTAGAATATAAATTCCAAGTCAATATGCGTTTGCATATCTATAGGGGGTAGATAGCCCTTAGATTTAAAAATAAGTATTATGAAAATAAAACGTTAAAAAAATTTGCAACAAGTTTTTCTGAATGCGTAATTGAATTTTCATAGCCGAACTTTGAAAATTAAAAAAATGTCAATGGATTTTTTGTTATGGACAGAAACCTAGAATAAAACTTGGATAAATTTTATCCTACAAGTTTTCGTGTGATTTTATTGAGATATTGTTCCCTCGTTAATTCCGTAACTGAGGTGTATTAAAAAATTAAGTGAAAGATTATTTAGTGGAATTTTATCTCATAGAAGCTGATTTAAAGATTTCATAAATTATCCATTTTTAATGAATTTCTTTTTAACTTTTTGATCAAATTCACAAAAATCTATAGCTATATACGTCGAAAGTTCATTAAAATACAAGTTTGATCGATGTCAAAATCTGTGTCCATATCTATAGAGGTACCTAAATTAGAATTAAATACAAGTACTGTGAAAGCATTACTTGCTCATGTATAGGTCAATTGTATAGGTGTAGGAAAATGTATGGTGGTATACTCAATTGTATGTTTGAGAAAATGAAGTTTCATTGAAAACATACATTTTATTACAGCGTAAATTTACTCTTGATTTGGACTTCAAAATATATTCGTAAATAAGATTATGTTTGCAGAAGTTATTTTTATTATCAATAAAAAGTCACTTATTAAACAGTTTTTCAGATGATTTGCATAAATGGTATCAAACATTTTTGCCCACAACCACAGCAAGTTCAATGGAGGAGTCCCGCATGATTTATTCCTACCATCACGTATTTAAAGGTTTTGCTGCTAAATTGTCGACTGAGGAAGTGAAAGCAATGGAAAAGGTCCCAGGATTCATCTCAGCCCGACCACAAAAGGGTTGGATCTTTACATACAACCCATTCTCCCAGTTTCTTCGGGTTGAACCAAAATATGGGGTTCTGGAAAGATTCCAATTATGGTAAAAGTGTGATTATTGGAGTGGTAGACATCGGAATAATCCCCAACCACCCTTCTTTTAGCGACAAAGGAATACCTCCACCTCCTTCTAAGTGGAAGGGCCAATGTGAATTTAACTTCCAGGCATGTAACAATAAGCTAATAGGAGCAAGATATTTTACAATTGGAAATGGGACCCCGTTGGACGAGGATGGCCATGGCACACACAACAAGCACTGCTGCCGGGAATTTTGTGCAAGGCGCGAATTTGTTTGGCAATGCAAATGGCACGGCCGTGGGGGTAGCACCTTTTGCTCACTTGGCTATATATAAAGTTTGTTTAGATAATTGTTTAGAAAGTGACATATTGGCTGGAATGGACGTTGCTATTGATGATGGGGTGGATGTGCTTTCTCTTTCCCTTGGCGGTCCGGCTAGAAATTTCGACGACGAAATCATTGCAGTTGGTGCATTTAGTGCAATTGAAAAGAGCATTTTTGTGAGCTGTTCAGCAGGGAATAGTGGGCCTAGGCTAGGTACTATGGAAAATGGTGCACCATGGATACTCACAGTTGGTGCAAGCACCATTGACAGAAAAATTAGAGCAACTGCTCTACTTGGTAACAACGAAAAGCTATACGGAGAGTCAATTTTTCAGCCTAACAATTTCGCTCCAAAGCAATTGTCTCTCATCTACCCTGGATCAAGGGCGAGAGATCCATTTTGTACACCAGCTTCTTTAGCAAACATCAATGTCAGAGGGAAAATAGTGTTGTGTGAAATAGGAGGAAATATAGGAAGAATTGCGAAGGGGCAAGCAGTCAAGAATGCTGGTGGCGCCGCCATGATTCTCATGAACCAGGAGCCCCAGGGTTACACTCTAAGTATAGTGGCTCATGTTCTTCCAGCAACACATATCAGTTATGCTGATGGATTAAAACTGAAAGCTTACATGAGAGCAACGACTAATCCAACAGCTTCAATTTCTTTTGAAGGAACTATCATTGGAGATGATCGAGCTCCAATGGTTACTTCTTTTTCTAGCAGAGGTCCTAATCAGCCAAGTCGTGGAATCTTGAAACCAGACATTATCGGCCCTGGTGTCAACATTCTTGCAGCCTGGGATGTTTCCGTCGAGAATATCAACACCAAATCTACATTCAACATAATTTCTGGAACTTCAATGGCTTGTCCTCACCTCAGTGGCATTGCAGCATTGCTAAAAAATGCGCACCCAGATTGGTCTCCTGCGGCTATTAAGTCCGCAATCATGACTACTTCTAGTCTTGTAAACCTCGCCAATAACCCAATTGAGGACCAAACTCTGTAGCCTGCCAAATTTTTAGCCATTGGTTCTGGTCATGTCAACCCATCAAAATCAACTAATCCAGGATTGATATATGACATTCAACCTGAAGAGTATATTCCTTACTTGTGCGGTTTGAATTACACGAACCAACAGGTCAAAATCATTACGAATCGGGCTATTAATTGCTCAAAAATATCCCATATACCTGAATCCCAGTTGAACGACCCTTCCTTTTCTGTCTTTCTTGGATCTACAAAACAAACATATTCCAGGACAGTTACAAATGTTGGTGATGCCAATTCAGTTTACTCTGTCAAAATCAATCTTCCCCAGGATACTTATTTAAGTGTAGACCCCAGTACACTTCGATTTTCGAGGCTGAACCAGAAAATCACATATAATGTGACATTTAGTCGATTGGCCTCCGCCAGAAGCAGCTCAATTGCTCAGGGATTTCTTACATGGACTTCTGCTAAGTACTCTGTGAGGAGTCCAATCGTTGTTTTCAATCAATGAAAAGGTGTCTCCCATGAATTTGAAATAATGTGATTGTAATTACAAGAATAATCAAGCTTGTCCTCATATTCAATAGAAAATGGAATAATCAAGCTTTTCCTCATCTTCAATAAAAAAGAAAAACATTAGCTCATCTCTTATTGTTTTCATAATTCACTACTGTTGTAGGGGCTCATGTGATGAGATCCCAAAACCCTATGTAATTTTCAATCTGCTTCCAGGAAATGATAAAATTCCAGAATAAAAACTACATTTCTTGAAGGCTTTATTGAGAAATTCAATTTGATAGAGGTTCTTATTGTTTCCATTTGCAATATTTTGTGTTTGAATCATTAAAGTATTAAACTATTTTTTGAAGAAAACATTATTTACCAGTTTTGTTATACAAATTGTTGGTTATCAGAGTGAAACAACTCTCACACATGGAAATTAAAGAAGACTGAAAATTGGTAATGCAGTTCGAAATCACAAGATATTGTGATAAGTAGTAAAGAGTAAGAGTTGAGTGTTGATCTTGCAAAGACCGATTTATCAACTATCAACCTAGGTAATTGTAGAGTTTATAATGTAATGTACAATGATTATTATAACTACGATACGGAAACATAAATTCTGAAAGTGTAAAAATCGAACCACCTAACTCAAATCTTTTTCAACCTCACCACCAATGTGTCTTGTGATGTTGAGCTCAAGTTCGACTCCCACACGATTCAGATTAGCTATAGTCGTTGTAAGTATTATTGTTGTATTTATTACAGAATTCTTGAGGATGATTCATATATTTTCTTGATGTTGTATGTGGATGACATGTAAATTGCTGCTAAGAACATGAATGAGGTAGACATATTGAAGTCTTTGCTGAGCAGTAAGTTTGATATGAAAGACTTGGGACTAACTAAGAATATTCTTGACATGGAGATCAACAGAGATAGGAAGGCCAAAAAATTATGGGTTGTTGACCCCAAAAAATGTACCAATGATGTGGCCAACAGATCTCAATGCCTCTCACGTCCACGCAAGCTGGATTCTTGCACACTTGGACAAACTGTTAGTCACACGTGGCCTTCTCCAGGAGGAATGAAGTTAGCCACGTACACTCCGATGGTCAAGTCAGTTAGGGAAATAATTTAGGGTGTGGGAGAACTTTGAACGTGAGCCTTCAATCAATAAAAATGGAGTCGGCTTGGGAGTAAATAATGAAAAATGTATGTAGCAATAACATAGTTTTGAGAGTCTAAACTTGCATTACATTTGAATGGCACTAAGTGTGAGCTTTTATACTTGAACAAGATAAACGAGGCCTATTAGATGATAAAGCACGTGGGCTCATCAGACTGATTGATCTTTCTTGTCGCATACATCAATCAATTAAGGTATTAAATGTTAGGGCCAGATTTGTATCCATAAGGCCTAGCTTGGCAGTTTGGATTTGACCATATAGGTGTACATAGGCGGTAATTGCAACACAAGAACTGTTGAGGATCTTGCAATCGCCTCGTTAGCACCGATTCCTACATTAGGGATCTGCCTAAAATGGGGTCGGTCCATCTCGTTCTATGGGGATAAGGGGGTCGTCTACATCTCAGTAGGGTCTCCTTTATGTATTTGGGTCGTTCGTGTCCTTGTGTAAGGCGTGGGCCCCCAAACTACCTGCCACGTAGTTTAATTAGTGCCATGTGCGACCTTTAGTTTATCTTATGAGTAACATGGGTATCTCCAAAAAATTATTTGAAGAAAGTGTTAAAGAGGTTTAGCATGTCTGAAGCAAAACCAGTGGGGTACACCATTAGCAAATCATTTCAGATTGTCTAGTAATCAGTGTCCTAAGAATGAAGGAGAAATTGCAAAGATGTTAAATGTGCCTTATGCCAGAGCAGTGGTATGTTTGATGTATGCAATGATGTGTACCAGACCAGATTTAGCACATGCAGTTAGTGTGGTGACTAAGGACATGGTTAATCCCAACAGAGAGCTTTAAAGTGGATTTTCAGGTACTTAAGAGGTACAATGGAGTGTGGGATCATGTTTGAGAGACAACATGATGATGTTTCATTTCAGGAATACGTAGATGCAGATTATGCAAGCGACTTGGATGACGGAATGTCTCATACAGATTATGTTTGCGGTGGGCCTACATTTTGGAGTTCAATGGTACGCCACTTATGGCATTATCCACAACTGAAGCAGAGTACATTCCAACAACTGAAGCAGCCAAGTAATTATTATAGCTGAGAGGGCTTGTCAAAGAGCTTGAGATCAAGTAAGATGGAATAAAGATGTATTGTGATAGTCAGAGCGACATCTTCTTAGCAAAGAATTAGATTTATCATGCAAGAACCAATAACATTGACATGAGATTTCACAAGCTAAGGGAGTTGGTTATTTCAGGAGAATTGTTGTTAGAGAATGTGCATATCTCAGAGAATGCAGCAGACATGTTGGTGAAACCAATCACAAAGGATAGTTTCAAGCATTACTCGAACTTGATTAACATCTCTAGGTGTTAGAGAGGATGTGTCCCAATTTATTGGTCCTAGATGGTGTGTTTTCCCAAGTTATGTTTGATTCGGTATTTTCTCCTAAGGGGTGAATATTCATCAAGGTGGAGATTATTGTATATATGGTTCATATAGAGTCAAATACAAGTTTATTGGATCAAAATAGTCGATGTCGGAGTGGAGCCTACGTGGTATAGTACATGTGTATTTTTCTAGTACGGGGCCCTAAAGTCTTGTATGGGCTTGAACTAGATTAATATAAATATTGATGATGTAACCCTATTATTCATACTAAATAAAAATTTCTATTTCACTCCTTGTGGACGTAGCCACATCGTCGAACCACGTTAAATACTTATGTTGATTTTTCTATTTCACTTCTCTATTATTTGCGTTTAAAATCCAATAAACATTCATATACACATGTACATGCAATGGAGCCCTATTGTGGCCGACGTAGAGTCTAATGGATAATAATTAAGTACAAAACACATTTTCTCATTGATTGTCTACTTATTACTTTGTCGACAAAAAATAGGCAATACTCTCCTAAAAAAATTGGAGGTTTTTAGAGTGACTTTTAGATTGGGGATAGCTAACTCAATTTTATGATTGCTTGATGAATCTTCAAGTTAGAAATTACTATGAACGAAAACTATGTTTAGAATGGAAACTAAGGTTGTTATAACTTAACAAGAGTTTGTTTTACTAAACTAAAAAGTTTACTTAAAGAAGTAAGTTTGAAAAAAAATATTTGTTTTTTATTAATTAAAGTCGAAACTAAGTTAATTAAATAAGTATTACTTTAAATAAAATAATCAACTTTAATCGAGATTGCCGCCAAATATAAACAAATAATAAGTACAAAATGACGCCGGTCGAGGCTTGGTCTCATGTAAAAAGCCATATGTATAGGCTTTTGACTCGCAGAATTTTTGCAGCTGCTCTATTGATGGGATCTTTTTTCCCCCCAACTTCCAATGCATTTTCGCCATGTGTTATCTGTGTAAAAATAAGTGCAGCATGATTTTTTTTTTTAAGAAAAATGGACTTCCATTGGATTAGCATAAAACTGATACAGTGAGGAAAAACCTCAAACACCTGCTCTCCTAAGAGAGGTTAAGTGCTACCAGAGCTAAAAACGAAGCGACAACGAAGACAAGCAAACAATAAAAACAAATGCAAACCGAACAACAAAAAATACACCACCAAACAACGCCACCAATACATCAAGCACAAAAACTCGAGCTGTGGAAATGGCCCACTGCGAAGTAACAGATGTGACTTAACAGTAGGGGTATCCGACTATCAGCCAACTAACGCAAACAGCACTTAAGCACCCCCGCACACATTGACGGGCATTGTCTAAAACTTCAAACCACTCCGAAGGGTCAGAGTCGCAGCAATGGACCCAAAATCCACGACCAACACAACACCAACACCGCCCATCATCCTACTAAAACCCAACAACAACATAATAATAACACCACCCAACAACCCGCCGGCAGCAACAACAAAAAAACACCACCCGGCCACCAACAAACAGCCAACCAAAACACCACCCAAACAACAATCAGACATCCAACGATACACCACCCACCAACTCCTGTCACACCACACAACAACCGACCCAAAACGATGAAACCCTCCGGCAAGAGCTTCGACGGTGCACCCCCTGCAGGCTCCGACCCATGACACCCGGTGACAGCTTCAACGCTGAGACGCAGGCAGAAACACCATCCCACTAAAGCCGGCCTCCACCTCAAACCACGACCCCAAACAGAAAAACAAAAAACCAGATGAACAAAACGGAGAGGGGGAGGGAAAAAAGAAAAGAAAAGGAGGGGGGAGCCTAAGCTCCCACCCCCGGCGAAAGCACGGGAACGGGGCGGGTTAAGGGCAAGGGAAAAGAGAAAGGCTGGAAAACAGGGATGCCAACAACCCACAACCAAACCACCTACAGATTAAAAATCCGAGAGAAGAAAACCAGAGTTTCAGGGAAACCTGGGAAGAAAAACCTTATTTCATGATTATCGTCTCATTTCATGCTTTCAAGTATCTGGAGCAATCTTATTTATTTTCACTCACATTATAGCCACAGTTTATACGAGTAACATTAAATAATATATATAATTAAATAAAGAGTTAATTTAATCGATGGCCACTTAACTTTGCTATGGTTACTACTTGCTCATCGATCTTTAAAAAGTTACTCATTGCTCACTGGACTTTACTATTTATTACTGCTTGCTCACTGAAATTTAAAAATTTACTCGTTGCTCACTTAAATTTGAACAAAGTTACTCGTTGCTCATTGAATTTTGCTATATGTAACAATTATGAAAATGATACGGGTGATTAATGGGTAACTTTATTCAAATTTAGGTGAGCAATGGGTAATCTTTTAAATTTTGATGAGCAAGTAGTTACATATAGTAAAATTAGGTGAACAAAGAGTAAGATTTTGAATTTCGATGAGCATGTAGTAACCTAAAGTAAAGTTTAGTAACCATTGATTGAATTAACTCATTAAATAAATTATTTAATCTCAATTACAATTCCAGTAGATCAAAACAGCATTACTCAGTCAACTGACTCGATGGCCTCGGAACAATGGCAATCCCAAGAATCCAACATTCCCCGACCCGCCCCCGCCCCATCCTCCTCCTTCACCGCCTACCGAGCTTCAATCTCTCTTTTCTTCCCTTGCTTCAGACCTGGTACACAGTCCTTGACCCGCTTGCGGACCCACCCGAGCCGTTGTTCACTACCCGTTCAAAATCTGCCCGTGTCATGATCTGTTTGGGCCCCACCCCTGTGAGGTCGGAGGACCTGGAAAAGTACCCTTCTGTGGAGTGCATAGTGGGTTCCAGCGCAGGGGTTAACCACTTCGACCTCAACGCCTGCCGCCGCCGAGGAATTCGCGTTACCAATGCCGGCGATACTTTCTCCGACGACGCCGCGGACTATGCTGTCGGACTAATGTTTGATGTTCTCCGGCGGATCTCCTCGGCCGACCGGTTCATTCGGTCCGGGGATTGGCCCGTCAAGAAAGAGTATCCTTTGGGTTCCAAGGTTAAAAATTAAACTAAAGTTAATTATACTGCAGTTAGATTAATCATTTGATGGAATTTTGGTCTAATTATCGAATTGTAAACCAATAAAGAAAGTAGTTGCATTCATTTTACTGAAATTAATTAATCATTCAAAAGAATTTTGGTCTAATTATGAATTGCAAACCAGTAAAGAAAGCAGCTGCAATGTGATTAATTTCCTTTGAATAAATATGAGGATTATTGGATTCAATTTTCAAAGTACTCAGATATTTTTTGTAATTTATTTACGTTTTTGTGTAGTTCTTGGGCTAGGATATTGATGCAGAATAACGAAATCAATTCTTCTAAAACCGCAATTCTAGGAGAGACACACTTCAAGCACTATTCATTTGGACATCACGTAAAGAGCTCCCCTATCAAATAGGCCTACCCTCACGTTCAAGCGATGCTCTGTATCATATTTGACATGAATTGTTCTAAACATTTTTGTTGTTGAATGGGGAACGGTTGGGTTTAGCAATCTAATAGGAAAAGAGAGAGGGAAAGTTTTACACGAACATGAATATGAACTTTTGTTGAGGTTGATGAGTATGAACTTTTCAATGTTATGTCATTTGTTATTATTTCAGGTGAGTGGGAAACGAGTTGGAATTGTGGGATTGGGCAGCATTGGCTGGAGGGTTGCTAAGAGGATCGAGGCATTTGGCTGCAGCATTGCCTACAACTCAAGGAAGATGAAGCCCAATGTTCAGTACCCTTATCATAAAAATGTTCAAGATCTTGCAGCAAACAGCGATGTATTGATTCTCTGCTGTGCATTGACAAATGAAACCTACCATGTAGTTAACAAGGATGTTATGACTGCCTTGGGGAAGGACAGTATTATTGTCAATGTTGGACGAGGAGCACTGATCGATGAGAAGGAATTGGTACAATCCTTGGTGCAAGGTGAAATTGGAGGTGCTGGACTTGATGTCTTTGAGAATGAACCGAATGTACCGGGAGAGCTATTTGCATTGGATAATGTTGTGCTGTCTCCTCATCGTGCTGTTCTAACTCTGGAATCATTTGCTAGGCTTCAAGAGCTCATCCTAAGAAACTTAGAAGCTTTCTTTTCCAATAAACCTTTGCAGGCTCAAATCGAGTTCGAGTAATTGTCAATAAGCATATTCAGGCTGTTACTCTGAACTTTGGGACATGTGAATTGTTTACAAGTTCTGGAAAGCTTAAACTGTATGGGAAATTAATAAAAATAAAATAAAATAAACAAATTTTTCTTATAAATGCTGATACAGTTGTGTACTTTCATATATTGATTTACAAGAAAGTGGAGACACTTTTCTGCTCTGGATATTTGTTGATAATTTGTTCATCTATGGAGGTAAGTTTGCTTCTACTTTCTAGAGGTAAATATGTTTGTCTTAATCCCTCGTGCTCGTGCAACCTCTCGTTGAAGTACGATGATAGGCTAGCCACCCTTATCGCTTTGGCGTCGGGTGTTAGAGGTTGTGCCCGCAGGCCAACACAAGGGGCTAATGTGAGGTTGTGTTACAGCAACAATCAATTAGGAGGAGTTTGGAGGAATGACGGCTATAATTAAACCTTACGAGTTTTTAACAGCAAAAACTTTGAAATCTCCATTAAGGATAACGCAAAATATACAACATACTCAAGCTAAGTAAATTTTCTTAGTGGAAAGAGACGATTATTTTGTAATCAACAATTCAAGCAATTATTTCGAAATCAGCTTGGCAGCACAGAGTAAAAAATGAATAATTTTCTGTATGAAACTTCAAATTGTGATCCATAAAATGCATTCGACTTCTAATTCGATAAGTTTTTTAATGATATTTTATTTTCATAGTAAAGGTTTCCGTATCAAATCTCTGTGTTTAGGTTGTAGGTTGATTGATCTTTTTGCACTTTAAATTCCATTTCTTCTACTTTTGTTTATGTTATCCTTGCATAGAGTTGATGCTAATCTCTCTTTATTGTTCCAATTTTATCAGATGTCTATGAGGGAATGAATGAGGACGGCGAGAGAGTGGCGCACAGTGGTAGCCATCCCCGTCCCGTATTCCATTCAGACCAGGATAACTCACCTTAGTCGATGTAAAAAAATACAGGACAAATCTATTACATCAAGTCCCTCAAAAATAAATATTTATGAACAATTCCTCCATGTAGATAATGTTTTTCTTCTTACAAATTTCTTTATCGTACAAAATCAAACTCCCTCACCCACAGACCACATGAACTCACATTGACCCACGTGACGAAGTCGTGAACAAATGTATCACCCACGTGTCATCCTAACAGGGATCAAAGATTTTTCAGAGAAAGATGATGACATGGCAGTTTTTGTAACGTCTTCTTTCTTAAAATCAAGACAAACAGTGCCTTATCTTCCCTCCACACGTTCTTCATTTGCCTTATCTTTGAGCTGTCCCTTCTTCCACCAAAATTCCCACGCCTGATTTTATAATGCATAATCCCTTCCAAAATCTTGGCAACCCATCAACTCCTTCCACCACCACAGCCGCTGCCGCTGGCACCACCACAAATGGCCACCAAACTTGGGTTCAGTATAACAACCCCAAGATTCTTCACTGCACCGTTCAGAAAACCATTGATTTCTGTGTCTGCTTCTCCTTCTCCGCGTTCTTCTGCTTCAGGGGTTCAGTCGATTCATTTCAATGGCAGAAAGTTGTCTACTAAACGCAGATTGTTGATTATTTCTCCTCGGGCCTCTACTGATCAGCAAGGTTAGGTTTCATAGTCTGAATTTAATGTACTACTTTTCCTTTTTTTTTTTCTTGATGATCCTTTATTTTTGTGACTGAATTTTCAAGTTTAGAGACTTGGGTATTTTGATTTCCAGTCGTTTCTGTCAAGAAAATTGCTTTGCTACAAACCTATATGCATTTTGGTTCATTTCTAATTTCTTTTTTTGGGAAATTTTTCTTAAAGTTTATCTTGTCGAAGAACAAATTTATTATTTATCTATAATATCTTAAGCTTTGAGACGAGCTGTCGGATAGTATTAGAGCATACAAAGATCATGGCTGAAAACCTTCGCAGTTGAGGGAAATGAAAACCTGGAAATCCATTCAACTTCTTTATTTAAAATTGCCTGTAGAAATTAAACACTCTCCTAAACAAGGATTAGCATTAGTTTTGGGTTAATCTTTCCTTGGAGATTGCCAATATTGATTTCTGTATTACAGCAACCTTGTACTCGCAAATACTTTCATATAAATGCATGCTAGCACTCACAATATGTGCTGCTTTGGTTGACCACTTGTTTATTTTCAGGTCAGGTTCAAGAAGATGAGGTTGTCGACAGCAATGTCTTGCCCTATTGTAGCATAGATCAAAAAAAGAAGAAGTCTCTCGGAGAGATGGAACAAGATTTTCTTCAAGCACTTCAGGTATTAACAGAGGAACCCTACAGTACGAACTTGCTCATCTCTTCTCTTACGTTTTCTTTTGTATGTGATCCTTATTTCTGTAGTATAAAACATGTTCTGAACTTCTTCTTCATTACAGGCATTCTACTATGAAGGGAAATCTATCATGTCAAATGAGGAATTTGATAATCTTAAGGAAGAACTTATGTGGGAAGGGAGTAGTGTTGTGATGCTAAGTAAATAATATTTTCTATCTTCTTACTCGTCCTATTCTTTCATGACATTTACTTGATCCCAGTGGCTGTAATTTCTTTTCGATATTGCAGGTGCAGACGAGCAGAGGTTTTTGGAAGCGTCAATTGCTTATGTATCTGGGAATCCAATAGTGAGTGATAAAGAGTACGATGATCTGAAACGGAAACTCAAGGTTTGTAAGAAATAATGTCACATACATATTACAACTTAGAAAAAATCTTTATATTATCAGTACATATGAATCAGAATTCCTAGTAAAATATTTCTTCAATAAAGTAAGTAGAAAATGATGTATTTTATCTCAATTTCTCTGTGAAATAATTAAGACAATCAGCATTTTGTAGTTAACTTTCTATGATTCTTAATCATTTTATTTTACTACACTGTTTCTTTTTCATATTCTTTTAGTTTCTTTCCCTTGACTTTTCTTTTTATGTTTTGATCCATTAATAATTTATAGATGGACGGTAGTGAAATTGTGGTTGAGGGTCCTCGTTGCAGTCTTCGCAGTAGAAAGGTATGTGCTTATATTATGTATGCATCCCTGAGTTATGTTTTGCAAATACATGTGAGCTTGAGTATTGATCTTTCTTTCTTAAAATCCACCCGGCTTTGACTCTTCTAAAGGTGTTTGGAGTACTTGTGTCATACTTTTGACACTTGGATGAAAGTATAGTATTGCTGTTCAATATTTTACTCTGATCACCAACTTGAAAACAATATCAGCGGTGCTCTTTGGTGTGTATAATTGACGAACAATTGAATGAGAATTTTGACCAATCTATGTAACATTGGACAAGAAAAGTTTTCTAAAATTGACAGTTTGGCACGTACCTACTCCTGACACATTGACACCAGCAAGTCTTGTACCAAGTTCACTAAGAAAACTTATCAGTGGTTCAATTCTTCATGTAAAAGGTCTCCAAATAAATACTTGATGGGTTTCCTTGCGATTAATGTTTTTTCTAAGAGAATATTCAGAAGAAATAGAGATCATAAATTTTCCTATACAAAATTACAATTTCTTAAGTCTTAGCTGCACTCATGGAGTACCTGTACTAGAACAGGAAGAGGAAGGAGAAGGAAGAGAAACTACTAATAGGAAGGGGAAGAAAAACATCTTAATTTTGCTTTTTCGTGTTTCCTTTTTTCCCTTAAACTACATTTTATAATATAAGTTTTTTTGGTTGTCTTAGTGGTTCATCTTCTCCTGTCACCTCATTGGAGGGGGGAAAATGTGCCCATAGGGTATGGTTCTCCTCTACTTACACTTTTCCCTTCAGTTCCCTTGCCAAATGAGATGCCCCCTTTTCCTCTAAATATACTAAATCCTAACCAACATCAAAGGAACCCAAAAATAAATTGGACAGCGTGGCTCGGAGGTACGATCCTAATGTCCAAAACAATGTCTAGACTTATTTTTTTGTCAACGGAGTCGGATTTGGACAAATGACATCACTTTTCAATAATGTTAATTCCAAAATTTTGTTTCCGGAATTAGCTCATGAGATCTAGACTCTGAATTGTTTAAGACCTGCTAGGGTCAGCTGAAATCGTTAGATAATGCATAAATATTTAAATATATATAATTTATTGCCCTTGTTCGTATTTCCACATTATTATGTTTTCGTAGAGGCTAAGTGCATTACATAGTTCCATCTTTTTTTCTGAAGTCCAATTGGCATAAGTTGATTACTTTAAAGTCATACCTATCATTTTTATGTATTGATATTGTGTCTGTTTACATATGTGTTTAGCTGGTGAAGTAATAGATTTAATTTCAAGTATAATAGGGAACTATATTTTAAATTATGGAGTATATTGTCATCTGTTATTTCTGTATATTCATAATTGACCAGCATGTCTGAGAGTCTTTTAGATTTTCAACTCTGCACTATATGTACGAAATGCATCATAATAAAATCTTGATGATTTGAATATCTTATTGCAACCTAACGACTGTGAACCCGTTGATGGCAAAATGTATTTTGATGATGTTAGTTCTTGAAGGATTTACTCAAGGTTGTTTCCACATGGTTTTCTTCTTTCTTTTAGTATTGGTTATTTATGAATTTGCATTGTTTTTATTAGAAAATAATTGGTGGGGATGCACAAGTTCAGATTTGACATATATGCATTCTTTTCCTGAGTTCATTGATTTTCTACCTGTAGGTTTACAGTGACCTTTCTGTTGATTACCTCAAGATGTTTCTTCTAAATGTCCCGGCTGCAGTTGTTGCAGTAGGATTGTAAGTGTCACGAACATTTGGCATGAATGCACTTGTAGGAGCTTCAAGATAAAGAAACTAATTGATACCAGCTCCTTTACGTTGTTTCTTTTTTCAATCTACTTAACCCTTTTATGTCAAATAGTTATATTTAGTAATGTAAAATATGTGATTGAAAAGTTGTGGGACCCACGAAATATATGGTTAAAATTAATTGTTGAGTTTGACGTTGATAAAAATCTAGATTAAAATCACTATCAAACAGGGGCTTGGTAATGTAAGGGGGTAACCTCGGGAATTAAACAAGAAAACTTCTATTTTTATTTTTAATATGCCATAGGATTAGGGACCTTATCTATTCTCATGTTGGGAGAATGGAATCTAAACTAACAGCATTCTATACCATGCCGTTTCTAGGTTTTTCTTCCTCGATGATTTGACTGGATTTGAAATCACTTATCTTTTGGAGGTAATAATATAGTCCCTTCGCAATTGATATTCCTGTTCAGAAAATGTATTTGAATTTTTACTTATGTTCTCAGTTAAATAATTTGTATATTAATCCAATACGTTATTTCTCTGCAGCTTCCAGAGCCCTTCAGTTTCATTTTCACCTGGTTTGCAGCTTTTCCATTCATACTATGGTTGTCTTTCACAATTACAAACACTATAGTGAAAGATTTCCTGATCTTATCGGTAAGATTGTCATTTACAGTTGAAATAAGGACAATAACTTATAATAGTTTTTCAATTTTGCTCATATATACTAGAAAGTAGAAATTGACTAATTATATTTACTGGCTCAGGGACCATGTCCGAACTGTGGCACGGAGAATCTTTCCTTCTTTGGGACCATATTGTCTGTATCTAGTGGTGGTTCCACCAACACCGTAAAATGCTCGAAGTAAGTTTAACTGGAACCAGATCAAGCAGATTGTTGTGTTGTTTTGTCTGTCATTTGATCTGTGGTTTTACTTTCTTTTTTCGTAATTTTGACCATTATAACACTCTTCATCAGTTGCGCGACACAGATGGTGTATGATTCAAGTACACGATTGATAACATTGCCTGAAGGAAGTGAAGCATGAGTTGAGGTCTGTACTCTCTTCCGAATACAGTTCTTACCGTGTAATACTCTGAAACATTATGGCATACAGCCAAAATATATATAGAGTAGGATGGAGAAAGAGGGTACTTAAAATACCAACATGACTCCATGGAATGAGAGTTAGTTTGTGACTAAAGTTGTTTAGGAATACTTAAGAAATCTTGGCTAAAAATGGTTCTACAAATACATTTCATAACCTCTGAAGAGAGCTGAAAAGAATTGACTATTTATAATAAATGATTAGTTACTTGCAAAAAGATCATTTTGCACAAGGATTTCTAGTCTTCAAAAGAACGGAAGCAAAAAGAAATTATACAAATGCATAGCTACATGTTGCTTACAGCTTATTGTCATTTGAAGACGTGATCGCATTAAAAGAAGTTAGTTGTATAAAAACACGTTTTGGCCTTGTGCATACCATAGCCTACATTAAACTGCTGAAGCATCTGGAATTCCCATCATTTCATTCTTTTCTTTCTAGTGACCCGAGTGTGAAGTGATTAGGAACTTGAGCGCTCACTCTTTTTCTTTATCCATTCGCAATTAAAAAAAAAAACTTCATTTGATATGTATTAAATCATTGACCTTAAATTTCATTAATTCTACGAACTGATCTGTGTGAAAATGTATGCACTATGTATTAATGAGCTGAACTTTGTATCTGGCAGGCACTAATGGGATTCGGATGCGAGAGAAGAACTAATGAAAGGGTG
This sequence comes from Fraxinus platypoda, assembly GCA_903798405.1. Lineage (NCBI taxonomy): Eukaryota > Viridiplantae > Streptophyta > Magnoliopsida > Lamiales > Oleaceae > Fraxinus > Fraxinus platypoda. The sequence continues at coordinate 9,640 of CAIGRT010114285.1, read as the reverse complement.
CAATCTGAGTTCAGTGTAGATACGATGTTGTTGCTGCATAACTGCTTTTATGTCTATAGATATTTGTATCTTACTATGTTCATAACTTCATATGCAAATCTCGTACAGGTTCGTGCACTGTAGAACACAGAGATGCTTGACTATTTAGTTTTTGAAGAAAATCATTTAGTAAAAATACAATCGTCTCATGCTATTTAAGCATTCTTAGCATTTTCTTGAAGGATCATTTACGCACAGTTGTTTCTGGTGATAAATTATATAATGTGAAAAGTATTTTTACTTTTACATAAACACAGACATTCTCATTAAGCAAGATCATCACGGACAGCAAACGAAATAGAAACATAATACATTAGTTTAAAAGTGCACGTGGACGTGGGTGTTAAGGAATAAAATTCAACATCGAATAAAAATAAAAATATAGACTTAACTTATAAGGATTTGAGTTACTTCTCTTAATAAGGTTGACATGTTAAGATGGAATCGCAAGTCTTAATATGTTATCGGAGCCCTTTAAGTTTTAACGAGCGATTCGATCCGATTATAACTCGAAAAATGAGCACGGATTTCAAGATTGATTTGTTCAATTGAGTCATCATCTTGTTGGGGCATATTAAGAGATAAAATTTCATATCGAATAACGATGAAAATATAGACTAACATATAAGAACTTTTTAATAAGATTGAATTTTTAAGATGGAATTCAAAGTCTTTACGACCGGAGCTAAAACTAGTTACTAACGAAGCAAGATTATAGGTTACTTCATCCCTGTAGAGGGCGTTAAAGCATCAAGTGCCGAATTCAACTTGTGATAACAAAATTACAATATAAAAAAGTAGGAGCACTAGGAGTTAAAGGAGCCACAGTTTCCAGTCCATGGATTACGCGAAGGGCATTCCAGTGTGCTACATCAACTAGTATAGCATTGACTTCAACAAAACATAAGACATTTCCATAAAACAAGTGCTTCGGGAGATAATCATTCCCCAAATTTCTTGGCAAAAGCAGCCACGAAATGATTGTGACCATATTTATGCATTTTTTCTTGTTATAGCTCGATAATTGGACTTGGACTATTCCCAAACAAAGAAATTCTTGTTTCTTAATATTTGATTCCATTCATTGCCCAATTCAATGTTAAACCGTACCCAAAAAACAAAAAAAAAAAATCAAATGAGCTGCCAGCACGTTTTCAGACATTTTAAGATTTAAAAAACTTTTTTTTTGACCAAGTGTTGCGAGATAACATTATACAAATATTGTAACCATTTCTTATAATTTAAAAATTCCTCTCTTGACTTGAGATGCCATAAGTTCGTGAGGGTCACGTAGACACTATCAATTATTCTAAAGCCTTAAACTATATAAAGGCCATACACTTTGAAGTCAATTAGGCAATTCACTTTGTACAGTAATTTACAACTTTGAGCATAGTTTAGGCCAACAGCCATGGCAGATCTTCATTTATGGTGCTTCAGCTTCTTCTTGGTAATGGCAGTAGTAGGCAACGCAACCGCAGCGTATTATGCACCCGTATTCCGTCCTACAGCATGGAAACAAGCCTATGCCACGTTTTATGGCGATGAAACTGCTGCGGAGACAATGGGTACGTGACAAATTATTTTTCGAACTTATTAGGTGCTAGTGTGATATAGTTTTGTGACATACACTATCCGTTCTATTGGTCTAGAGGCCAAAGGGCTGTGTCCTTTTTCTATCCCTTCTAAATATAGGCTTTCGTGTACTGGCTACGGCCCCCTATAGCTAAAGTCATGTAGGCTTGGCTCTAGAAGCAGGCCTTCTCATGCGTCGAACCTTGCCATGCCTTGACCGGACTTCTGGCACGCAAGGCTGTTTAGGCCTAGGCAGAACGACAAAGATTGAAAACCCCTATATTAGTCTCCTAGTCTAATATGCAGAAGTGTAATATAGTCCATTACTTTGGTGTCCACAGGTGGAGCATGTGGTTATGGAAATTTGTTCAACAGTGGTTACGGTACCGCGACGGCCGCGTTGAGCTCCGTACTATTCAACAATGGTTACGGATGCGGCCAATGCTTCCAAATACGGTGCGTTAAGTCGCAATTGTGCTACAGAGGCTCGCCAATCACCACCATCACGGCCACAAACCTCTGCCCTCCCAACTGGGCTGAGGACTCGAACAACGGTGGCTGGTGCAACCCACCTCGGACACATTTCGACATGTCTAAGCCTGCATTCATGAAAATTGCACAGTGGAAGGCTGGTATTGTACCTGTCATGTTCCGCAGGTATAATTTTACCTTTTCATCAAATTATGATTAGAATTCTTTAGATTGATATCTTATGATTGCCCATTTACATCCTTAGAAAATTACATAATTCTTAAATTATAATTAACCACCACAACAATAGAAAAAATGTCAAATTGCAAAAAGGTAATATGCTATTGGAATGACATATAGACAATATCTTGCCTGAAACAAACAATAAATTAAGATTTATTCTCAATAAATTTGAGATTGGCTACGAGAATCCTTTCTCTATTTTGTTCAAACCAGCGCTCCTACTAGAACGCCAAATGCTACTAAATCTTTCACAACAATAAGTCATATTAATTTCGATGCACCACTTCATCTTTTTACATTTTCTACCAAGATCGTATAACACTTGTATACACAAGTTACGTTATCTCTAACAACACGTTCACCACTTCAAATTCTTGTTGTAGAGTGCCATGTGTTAGGAAAGGCGGCCTTCGATTCACCTTCCAAGGAAATGGCTATTGGCTGCTCGTGTACGTGATGAATGTTGCCGGGGGCGGAGACATCGCACAAATGTGGGTTAAGGGAAGCAAGACAGGGTGGATAAGCATGAGCCACAACTGGGGGGCTTCATATCAAGCATTTTCAACTCTTGGAGGCCAAGCCCTTTCTTTCAAGTTAACTTCGTACACATCCCATGAGACCATTATTGCATGGAATGTTGCCCCTTCCAATTGGCAAGTAAGGTTGACTTATAGTGGTAATGTCAACTTCCATTGAGATATACATGATTACATGTAATGCAAGAGTCTAATCTCTCTCTCTCTCCCTCTCTCTCCCCCCCATTTAAGCCAAAAGGGTAAGTTGGGCTTTAAACCATTTTTTTACTTATTTTCGCTTCCATTTTCTCTATTTTCATTTTCCATTGATATTGTATCTTATCTTTATCTGATGAAAGAAATGACAATTTTACATTTCATACTAAAATTTAGTGATATGATAAGAGAAATGGTTTAAAGTAGTCCTCAAGATTCTTGCTTGTGCATTGTACTACAATGAATTGTACCTCTTTCTGAAACTATTAATTGAATTAGATTCCATATCAAGATCTCTGTTAGATTTAGGTGCTCCAATTCTTCATTCCCAGGCTCACAAACAACTACAGTCGACACCACACCACACGACTCAAGTTCGACCCAATACAATCCTCCACTTTTGGTTGCTCCAACTTTTACATCCACAAAGGATGATGGTGGTGGTGATTTTCAAAGCCACAAAGGCAAGGGAAAACAAAGAGGTAGCAATGGTAATCACTCAAGAAATGGCTTCCTCACTATGTTTCTCTCTCTTCACCATGCACTCACTCTGCCACAAGGATGGATGGATATATAAATGGATTAGGTCACAAATAATTGGGCCAAAGAACACCAAAAAAATGGGCCAACTTAATAACAAGGTAAATGGGCTAAGTTAATGGACTAACAATAATCCAAAACCACACACTAATCAAATCACCAATCCATCTCCAACTTGGGCCTTCCAAAAAGTGTCGGTAGTATTCGAGTAGAGCCAAGTTTATGGTATCGATAAATTTTCGATAACTGTTTTTCATCATCGTCCGGATTTATTGGGTATCAAAACCCAACAATCTCCATTCTAATTAAAGATTTAATAATTAGAAGCTAACCACCATGCATGTAGAAGGAAATCACGAACCCTTTTGGGTGCCTCCACCGTGATCCTCTCTATTCGAACATAGTATTTATGTTAATCATACATGATGAGTTTTAAATTTTCAATAAATTTTAAATTTTTATTCAATGAATATAATAGAATTTTAACTTCTTTCTTAATTAGTTCAAAATGTAGAGAAGAAAATGACTTGTATTATCCAAGAAATCACTCATCAAATGAACATTCCTTTCCACTTTCAAGTTAAACACACCTCATGACTTGCCCAGTGGTTCCCTAAAAGAGTTTTATGAAAAAAGGGATGATCTGCCTATCTAAAATAGAAGGGCCCCTAAATAGTAAAGAATTAATTGTTATGCATGCTAGCCCACAAGATTGTTGAAGTGGGGGACATGCCTCTTCATTCCATTTTCCTCAAGCACGCCATCCCAATTTCATTCCTTTTGAATTCAATTTCATCATCACTCCACGCTCCAAAATCATTTCTCCTACCTTTTATCATCTAATCCTAACCCCCTTAAAAGTCATGTAAATTCATTTGAAGGCAAGCATGCAAATAAAATAAATGTGTTAGATGGCATAGATAATTAATAGTATCTTAGATCAAATAAATTATTAAATAAAATAAATGTTTAACCTTGAGTAGGCGACGGTATTAATCGGCCGGTTAGGTCAATTCATGCTAGCATTTGTGAAGCTGTGCGAATTTGAAAACAATTGTTCGTCAGTATGATGAATGCTCTGTTTTGCCCTTGATTGTTGATCAAGTAAGTAGAATTTAGTATTTAGTATCTAATTTCTTGTCGAGCTTGAAGTTCTCGTGTCATATTGAACCATTCCCCATGTTGACATTTCTTCTTGCGACATTGATTTTTAAATACCTAAATTTTCATTCATTGTTTTGATCAACTCGAGTTTTTGTAGAGGTAGATTCCCCCGATTTGGACCATCACCAACTTGGTGGTCCACTCTGGGCTTGATTATAGTGAAAAAAAAAAAAAATTTGTATTGAATTTTTTTTTGGTATTAACATGTATATTTCAATACATTGGTCATAACATTTTCAATCAAGGCATACATAAAAAATAGGGAAAATTGCAGCCGAGGTACCAAACCTTTCAGTTATTTGCAGAATTTGTCCAAACTTTTAATTTGTACCACTCACGGTACCAAACCTTTTAAAAAATCGCACATTCAGTCCTCATTAACGGTTTCCGTCCGTTTACCACGAAAATCGTTAGTTGACCCCACAAATCAAAAATTAAGAGGGGTAAATGGTAAATTGACAATTTTCTCATTAAATAAATTTAAAAAAAAAACAAAAATTTGCAATCAATTTCTCCTTCCTGGCATCAACAGTGCCGGCACGTTATGGGCACCACAACCGGCACACTGCCGACACCGCCACTACCGCTGCCGCCTCCTCCCACCACCACCGCTGCCGTAAATTAAATTAAAAAACCAAAAAAATAAAAATAAATATACAAAAACCATTCTTCCTCCCACTCCACTCATCCCCATTCCCATCCACCGCAGGCCACTACCGCCATCCTCAACATCGTCGCCTCAAAGTCCGACCACCACCGCCACCATCATTGGCAAAATTCCTCAGAACCCAAACATTATAAATTGCAACCACAAAGACCCGTCGAACTACCCTAACCTCAATTGGAGCCATCAATACCTGTCGAACTGCCCCAACCTCAATTGGAGCAATTAAATCAGCCCTAACCTCAATTGGAGCAATTAAATGGTTACCCATGGTCCTACAAGTTTGCTGGAGGTTCTCCTGGCTCCAATGGGATTCAATTTTCCATTATCTTCTGTTTTTTTTTTTCGAATGTTTTGAATTGAGTTTGAAGTTTGAAAATGGGTAGTTGCCGGCATTGGTGATGGTGGTGGTGAGGAGATCGTTGGTGGTGGTAGATGATTTTCTGGTTTGGGATAGGATGATGGGGATTTGGTGGGTGATGGGTGGCGACAGTGGCGACATGTTGATGGTGGCCGTAATTTAGGTTCCATTTTTGGGTGTCGAACGTGATTTTCTTCATTTGTGATTTACGGTGGTGGTGGTGGTGGTGGGAGGAGGCGACAACGGTGGTGGTGTCGGCAGTGTGCCGGTGGTGGTGCCGGCAACGTGTCGGCACTGTTGATGCCGGGAAGGAGAAACTGGTTGCAAGTTTTTGTTTTTTTATTTTTTTTTAAATTTATTTAATGAGAAAATTGTCAAGTTACCATTTTACCCCTCCTAATTTTTATTTCTGGGGTCAATTAACGATTGTCGTGGTCAAACTGATGGAAACCGTGAATGAGGTCTGGAGGTGCAAGTTTTTAAAGGTTTGGTACTGTGTGTGGTACAAATTAAAAGTTTGGGGAAAGTCTGCAAATAACTGAAAGGTTTGGTACCTCGACTGCAATTTTCCCTAAAAAATACACACATTAGAATACAAATCATAGGAACAAAAAGTGCAAAATTTTATTAACTTTTTCTATTAACTTTTTTCTCACTTCCCTAGAGCCAAAAGCCACTCTTCGACCCAAAATTTTCACTCCCACCAAACATATCATTTCATTACAACATTAAATAGAACCGAAACGTAAAACTTCCTCTTTTTAGTCCACCTTTTTAGTTTTTACTCGAGAAGTCCCCTCAGATAAATCTAAAACCTCCCCAGAAATCAAACTTCTACTGTTTTCATGTTTGAGCCTGGAAATAGGACAAGAAATGGGCTTCCTCTTCTCTTTCGCTTTGGTTTTTCTTTCATTTGCATCTTTATCAGCCCTTCAAACTCAAACTCAAGAAATACAATCGGCCCGCCTTCTCGATCTTGTCATCAGAGATTACACTTTCAAATCATACAACAAATACTTTAGGACAGGTAAACTACACCAGATCAAGTTACCAGCAAATCTCTCGGGCATTACAGTTGATGCAGTGCGATTTCGTTGTGGTAGTCTGCAAAGGTATGGTGCCAAAATCAAGGAATTACATCTGGGAATAGGTGTAACTGTGCATCCTTGCATTGAAAGAGTTTTGATAGTTAGACAAAATCTTGGATCAAACTGGTCATCTATATACTACGATAATTATGAGTTATCAGGTTATCGACTTATTTCGCCTGTTTTAGGCCTACTAGCATATAACATTGGTGACAGCATAAAATTTAGTACTCCATCTGAGCTCGGGATTCAGGCCGCGAAACAACCGATCACTATAGATTTCAGCAATATGACAAGGCTCAATATCACATCAGGGGTCATACCTTTGTGTGTAAGTTTTGATCACGATGGAAAAGTGACACTGACTAATCAAGCCTCGTCTAATACTTGTGTGGCAACAAGGCATGGTCATTTTGGATTGGTCGTCGAATCACCATTAATACCATTGAAAAAGAAGACTTTAAGCAAGTGGAAGATAATGATTGGAAGCACGATTGGGGCTGCATTAGGCGCGTTTCTTCTGAGTTTGTTGCTCATCGCGATGTTTGTTAATGCGAAGAAGAAGGCAAGAATGGACGAACTTGAACGGAGGGCGTATGAAGAGGAAGCTCTACAAGTTTCAATGGTTGGGCATGTAAGTACTCATACTGCATCTATTACTCGGACCATGCCTAGAATTGAGCATGATGACGAGTATACATAGATCTCTTCCTTCTTGAATTATCAGTTTTCTTGTTTATTTAATATTTATCATTCTTTGTGTATTATTGATTAGTCCCAAGTATAGGTTTGAGATCTCTTAAGTGACTTCTTAGAATGCAAAAGTGATTCAAATTAATTGCACAGCTTTGCTTATCTGACCAATTTTTGTTGTACCATTAAGACAGATTGAGATTGAGTATTTTCTATTTTTCCTGGTGAGTCTACTCTTCTTCGTTTTCGGAATTGTCGCGATATATTTATATCTAGCATTGAAAGGACTGAATAACAAAATAGAATTATAATCAACTCTAGAGGTCTCACCACTTTTTAATGACACATTCTTTAAAAATATTATTTTTCTTTTGGAAAAATTTGTGCCAAAATCTTGTTTGATACAACTTAAAATCTAGATTTTAATCTAAGTCAAAGTCAACAATTAATTTTAATGATCTCACAACTTTTCAACCACACATTCCATCAACTTCTATCAAAATCTACTAAAAATTTAATTTTAATCATCATCAAACAGGGACTTAAATTTGAATGGAATAAAACTTAGTTAATTATTTATAAGCTTGTACTTTCTTGTTTTGCTCATCCTTATTTATATAGTATTAATTATTAACAGAAATAATCTAATGCCCCACAGTAAACATGGGTTATAATGCCTACCTAGCGTGACAACATCCGATGTTACCACATGGATACACTGGATGCACGTTGCCACGTCCACGGTGGGCATGGGTTAATGCCCGTGGACATTAGATCAAAGTTGTAGTTATTCATTAGATCAATATTTCAATTAGGCTTAGTATAAATTTCCAAAAATTGAAGTGAAAATTCTAAATGTCAAATAATGGTTTTATGTAGTTTTGACTTTTTCTCTTTTTCATCTTAAGCTAACTAAAACCAAATTGATTTTTGTGGTTTGCTAATTTTCAAACCTGAATCCAACCATTCAAAGCGAAAAATCATTGATCTTGATCGGTTTTTATTAGATATGACGGCACAACCGTCTTTACTGTAAATAGCTTGAGATATGCAAGTGTGTTTGATTTCATTAAAATCTCCTTGTACTTTATGGACAATAAAAGGGTATTAATTGTGAATATATGGTTAAAATTAAAGTTTGACTAAAAATTACAAGTTACTCATAATGAAACTCAAATTACATGCTCAATATTTCCGTTTTATGAAAAATGAACAAAATTTTAACTTGTTTTCCTTTCTTATGTCAAAAGAAATTTAATTTAAATTCTGCATCCTCAAAGAACACAAGTTGTTAAAAATGATTAAAGTTTCGAAATGTTTAAAAATAACAGTAATTAACTTATATTAGTTTTTGAAAAAAGCTTAGTGTACAGGGGTTCTCACAGAACCCCCATAGAACACTCACAAAGGGGGGCGTAGGGATGGCAAAAAAGCTCGCTGGCTCAGGCTCGGCTCGGCTCGGAAAAAGATCAGCCGCCGAGCCTCATTGTTTTGGCCAGGCTCGACTCGACTCGGGCCCAAAAAAACTCGAGCCGAGCCCGAGCTTTTTAATTTAATTTATAGTACGAATAAATCGTACAAATTTTAAATTTTTTAAGTAAATATGTAGATTCGACATTAAAAAAAAAAATCCGAACGGCTCGGTCCGCTAAGGCTCTCGGGCCGAGCTTCATTTTTTTTGGCCGAACAAAGGCTCGGGCCCAAAAAAGCTTGAGCTGAGCCCGAGCTTTTTTTTTTTTGGCTCGGGCTCGACTCGTTGACATAGCTAGGGGGCGGGGGGGGGTAAATTTTTTTTACTTTTTTTATTGAGGGACCCACCCGTTGTGAATGTTCTATGGGGGTTCTCCTATACACTCAGCTTTCCTCTAATTTTTTTGGCAGCGTGATTAGAAATGTACACTCTTGATTAAAGTGAGACAAAATGATGAAGGTTTCTTTGCTTCTAAAACACTCACCATAAAATATAAACCAAAAACATAATTATGTCTAGATAGATAAAATAAAAGGAAAAACATTAAAATGTAATAATGCCCTGTTTGATAAGCTATTATTTCCATGGAAGTTGGAAAAG
>CAIGRT010114269.1:0-14239 GCA_903798405.1 Fraxinus platypoda | reverse complement strand
CCTGAACATCCCTTACAGCAGCTTGCTCAACTATGTTTCTCACCAAAAATCTCTTAATGGCTTTGTCCTATGAAACATAGGAACAGTACAATGTTCATATGAAATGATGAAACTGATACTGGAAAACTGGATATCGATAATCTATACACATTTTTAACGGGTTAAATCCACCAATGGACACCCAACTTTATACTTAGCATCAGAATTGCCACCCAATTTGATTTTGTTTTACCATAATACCCAACTTCATACTTGTCACATTGGCCACCCAATTTAATTTTATTTCACCATGACCACCCAACTTCATACTTAGTATCACATTGACCACCAAATTTTATTATGTTAAATAAAATTATTGAATGGTTTGCCCGAAACTAAGTATGAAGTTAGATGGTTATGGTGAAACAAAATCAAATTGAGTAGCCAATGTGAAACTAAGTATGAAGTTGAGTGGCCATTGGTGAATTTAACCACATTTTTAACACTTCCAAGTTTAGACACAGCATTCAATATGTCAAAGAAACATATGAAAGAAGACATAACCGAAAAACAGATTGTCCCATAATTCAAGACCTACTGGGCCACTGGCAGCCAGATTTTATGTGGAGATTGATAAACCCTTCTCTTAAAATTACAGTGCTTCCAATGCTAATTGGCAAACTACATGACCATACAAAATTTTGTTCTCCAAACTGCAATTAGTTATTTAAAACAAAGCAACACAAGATAAACTAATTAAGTTCTTTATACGGAAAATAAACTAATCAAGTTTTAATATGGATTGAGAACAACAATCATCAATTCAACTTCAGTACTTTCGGGATTCAGGCATAAACAAGTAGATATTAATAAAGCTACAGAAACCAGTAATTTGTTCTTTACAAACAAACAGTATTAATAAAAATTCAAAGTAAATTCAGTATCCGAATATTATGTTACACACATATACGTACATTAAACTTTATCTCGCTGAAAGATAACATCAATAGATGTAATTCTTTTTTTCCTGTACAAATGGAAACTGAAGATGAAATAAAACAGATCCACCATTGAATTGAAGGGTATCCAAAACCTAGAAAAACGAATTTCACTTCTTCTCTTCTAAGGATTTTCTCCAGTAAATAACATACGTGTAATTGAAATTAATAAATACCTTAGGACAACACTTGCCACAGTTTGAGCAGCGAATGAAATTGACGTGTCCACGGCCATGCTTGTTGCGTCCTCCATTCCGCCTCTTGAATGTCTGCAAATACAAGTACAAATTAATCGTGGAAATAATGGGAAAATAGGAAAATCGCACGAAGATTTTCGGAAGGAAAATTAAACATTATTTCACTTATTAGGATCTGATTATTTTACCATCGTTGATCGATTTGAAGGCTTTGGCACTGGAATTTGGGTTAACAATTAGAACTCTGGAGGACAGATGAGAGAGAAATTCACAGTTTTGTGAGATTTTATATGAGGTTTATTCTGAAACCCTAGAGTCCGTTGGGCTCACAAATCATCTCGGGGTTGAAGTCCGAGCCATATGGGTCGGTTTCGACTATACAGTACTTTTGATGTCTTTAACCGAGAAGCTGAAATTTTAAAATTCATTTTTCAAAATACATTTTTTTCTCTATTTGTTCAGCCACACATTCTTTAATAAAATAATATTACACGCATATCCAATTTTTTTTTTAACTACATATTATCTATTAAATCACTATTTCAAGATGCATTTTGGCAAAAAATGGGGCTCAAACTAGTCCTAAATAAAATCATTAAGATTTAGACTTTTAATAATTCGGATTTATAAAATTTTATTAATAAATGAGTTTTAAAGATTTATTGATTTCATACTTAAATCTATTTAAATTCACAAAATTTGTTAAAATTTTATAATATTTTAAAATTTATTAAAATATCCCTCACAAGTTCCTTTAGAAAAAACACTTTTTTTTGTTATGTATATAATCTATATTTTGAAGTTAATTGTCCCAATAATTACTAAACTTATGTCTGTGTCTTCGATTATTCACTAAAGTTTTAGATGTCGAGTTTTAACCATTAAAATTATTAAAATGTTGAGTGATACTCATTGTCATGACATCCATTTCACAACTCTAATAGAAGTGGTAACTTTAACAAAGAAAATACGAAGAAACAAACATTTAAAACTTTTTAAGTAGTCGAAGACACAGACATAATTTTAGTGACCATTGGGACAATTAACTATTTTTTGGACCCCGTTTTGTTAAAATTTATTTTCAACAACACATTTTTAAAAAATTATAAATTTTATTAACTTTTTAACTACATATTTTATGTATTTTTATCAAAATTTACTAAAAACTGATTATTAGCTAAAACAAGTTGAATTCCTTATAAATTCACAATATTACTCCATTATGCAAATCCCAATTTTATCGCTCATTTTAAAGGAAAATGCTTGTTGTATACTATCATTTACAAATATTTTTAACATATTGATGAGATGGTGATAAATTGAATTAAAGCTAACAAAATAGCTTCACCACTTAAATAATTGTACTTATGTAATGTAGGTTAATGACAAAAAGAAATTGAGATTTTTTTTGTATTTGGAATGTGAGATATGATTGTGTTACATATACATAACAATTTACATAATGGTTTTCAAACAGATTATGTGTCCAGATTTAATTGGATCAAAATCTCATCAATCAAATAAATTCCACACTTACATTTCGACACTTCATCATTATGTAACATATTATGTAAATAGTTATGTACAAGAACCATTTTCCTGTAAGATTTTAATCTAGTCAAATTAATTTCGCCACGTCATCTATTGGTAAACAAATCTATAAGTTATGATATACATGTAACACAATGATATTTTAAATGCCTTTGCTCAAGTTCAGGCAGTTATAGATTTGGTTGAGCTTATCCTGTGGGAATATGCTGAATTCAAATTCAAAATGGAGATTACACTCCCAATTGTACATCAAACGGTAACGGTTGGAGGAATTTTAGGGTTCTATGGTGTATCAATTTCGGAATTTATTGAGCATTCGACAGAGTTGTTAACATCCCATGGAGAACACTATCGAGCAATTGATGGTATCAAAATCAATAAACGTTAAAAGTATATTAACAGTGTCTGTAGATTCATTGATCTATAATTGGATCTTTGAAACTCTGCTTCTGCCATCGTCAAAACAATAGATATTTCTGCTACCAAAATTATGTTGTTAATCGTATCATAAAATAGCTTTAATGGGAAACTTAATATTTTTTAAAACATAAATTATGTAGGATATATAAGATTCAAGTTTCCTAATGTTACAGATGAATTTATGGGTAAATTTAAAATATTTTAAACTTAAGTAAGAAAGAGCATGAATTTGAACATATTGGTTCCAACTACCTACATTGGAGGAGATAGGCCAGAGATGTGTAACCTAGTCACCATTCCCAAAGAATAAGGATTGATGGATAATTACCAAGTGATATTACGACTTAGAAACAAATTTAGAATCGGCCTACAAGTCGGGCTAATATATAAAAAAATTACACATAAAATTTTATCTACATAAAAATATTTTTTTACATTTAAAAAATGAAATGGGGACTGGACAGTCCCCCATACATCGATCACTGTCACAACCTAATGTAGTTCGAATTAGCAAGGGAACTATATTTAAAAATAAGACGTTGCTGGCCATAAGTAGTGTTACATGCGATTTACGAGGGGTATCAATTTAGGGTTTAAAAAACGGATATGAAAGAAAACATCCTCATATGTTTGAACATTTTTTTTTTTTGCAAGTGGTATTTTAGGGCTTCAAGATTTCGAATGATAAAAAAATTTTAAGTTAAGAAATATGAACAATCACAATTACTCAATAGACCTGGTGTTAGGAGCCGTATGCTCTTTCACAGCGGATTGCATCTGATAACGTATATTTGTGCAATGGGTCATTTGACCAAATCTTCAATATTATTAATTTATTTTATGTTGAGTCTTCTAGTTTGTTTCATTTGCCTTGATCTTCAGGAATCTGATTATTGTTTCAGTACGCGTTCAAGATAGTGGGTTAGTTGTTGCTATTTTTTTTTTCTGTTATTATGTTGATGTAATGCCTATATAAAGGCCATTGCTTATTGAATAAATTGAAGCGGAAAGTATTTTCCCTACATGTCATTACTGTATAACAATGAGTGTCGTCAAAGTGATTTTATTTTATTTGTCATATCAGAGCCCCCCACTGGGCCTGTGGTAAAAAAAGGAGGGAAGGCAACAACTTACTTGCAACAGCAAGGATAAATGGCGCTAGAGAACAACAACTATGTGCAACCTGCGATTTCGAGATTTGATGGTCATTATGATCATTGGAGTATGTTAATGGAGAATTTTCTGAAGTCTAAGGAGTATTGGGCACTTGTGGAAACTGGTTATGCTTAACCAAAAGAAGTACCTCTGACAAAAGCACAGCAAAAAACACTTGATGAGCAAAAGCTGAAGGATTTGAAGGTGAAAAATTATTTATTTCAGGCAATTGATCTTACCATTTTGGAGACCATTCTTCAAAAGAACACTTCCAAAGATATCTGAGATTCAATGAAGAAGAAATACAATGGCTCGGTGAAAGTTAACCGCTCTCAACTTCAAGCACTCCGCAGAGATTTTGAAACGCTTTAAATGCAGCAGGGAGAGTCATTGAATGACTAGTTCTCAAGAACGATGACTATTGCAAACAAGATGAGGTTGCATGGTAATAAAATGACTGACAACACCATAGTTGAGAAGATTTTGTGCTCAATGACACCAAAGTTTGATGTTGTTTGTTCCATCGAAAAATCAAATGACATAGATGAACTTTCAATTGATGAGCTGCAGAGTTCTTTGCTAGTTCATGAACAAAAGTTGAATCAGAGCAACAACATTACTATTGAAGAACGAGCATTAAAAGTTTCAACGTTAGCTGAATCCTCAAGTTCAGGGGAAAGAGGCCGAGGTAGAGAAAGAGGAAGAGGAGGTCAAGGAAATAGAGATGCAAGTGGGCAGCAACTTAGTTTCAGATATGAAGATCACTCTCAAGGTCGAGGAAGAGGTCGTGATCATTATTTTGACAAACCCAAGATTGAGTGCTACAAATGTCATGGTTTTGGTCATCTTCATCTTCATTCTCTTGATATCGATCCACGTCGAGGAGAATGAGCATGAACCAAACATATGGTACCTGGACACAGTGTGTAACAATTACATGTGTGGTAATAAATCAAGAAACACTCTTGATAGCGATCCATGTCGAGGATAATGAGCATGAACCAGACATGTGGTACCTGGACACAGGGTGTGTATGAATCACGTGTGGTAATAAGTCCTTCTTTTTCTCTTTAAATGAAGATTTTCGCACTTCAGTAAGCTTTGGTGATAATTCTAAAGTAAATGTTATGGGAAAGGATGATGTTCAAATTAGGACTAAAGAAGACAATATTGAAATCATCTCAAATGTCTTCTATATTCCTGACCTTAAGAGCATTTTTTTTAAGTGTGGGACAATTGCAAGAGAAGGGATATGTGGCTACAATCAAAAGAGGGGCCTGTGAAATCTATGATCTTAAAAGGGGTTTAATTGCTCATGTGAAGATGACATCAAACAGATTGTTCCACCACTGCGAATCTAGAATGTCCACATTTGTCTTATGAAAAAGACGAATGATCCAACATGGCTTTGTCATTATCATTATGGCCATCTGAACTTCAATGGATTGAAAACTCTTTCACAGAAGAATATGGTGATTGGTCTTCCTCGGATTATTCATTTCTTCAAAATATATAAAGAATGTTTGGTTGGCAAACAACATCGTGAGCAATTTCCCAAAGGAAAGGCATCGAGAACGGATAGACCATTGGAGTTGATTCATTCCGATATACGTGGTCCTATTAACCGGATATCCAATGGCAAAAAGAAATATTTTATTGATGATTGTTTTCGAAAAACTTAGGTTTATTTCTTACAGAAGAAATCTGAAACTTTTACAACATTCAAAAGTTTCCAAGCTTTAGTGGAGAATGAAGCTAGGAAAAGTATCCAAACCCTCCGAACTGATTGTGAGGGAGAATACATATCACTTGAATGTGCAAAATTACGTGATAAACATGGTATAAAGAGGCAGTTGACAACGGCGTACACACTTTAGCAAAATGGTGTATCGGAAAGGAATAATCGAACTATCCTCAACGTGGTAAGAAGTCTGCAGGCAAGAGGAAGAATTCCAAAGAATTTTTTGCCAGAGGTAGTGAATTGGAGCATTCATGTGTTGAACAGAAGTCCTACTTTTTCTCTTAAAAACATGACACCAAAGGAGGCTTGGAGTGGGCAGAAACCAGCTGTAAATCACTTCAAAAATTTTGGTTGAATAGCCTATGCACATATCCTAGATAAGAAAAGGAAGAAGCTTGATGATGAGAGTTAAAATGTGTCCTTCTTGGTATAAGTGAAGCATCCAAAGCATATAAATTGTTCAATCCACTGACAAAGAAAATTGTGACCAACGGAGATGTTATTTTTTTATGAGGAGAGCACCTGAAATTGGAATGTGAAGCAGCAGACTTAAGTATTTTTTTTTTACAGTGATGTTGAAGAAGAAAGGCAACAGCCTTTACAACAAGAAATTTCTTCGATTTCTATATCTAAAAGTCCACTAAATGCAGCTCCAACAACTGCTGAAACTTTACCAACAGCAGTAGAAGGTACTGATGTAGCTGAATTACGAACTTGTCATGTTTGAAAGAAGCCTATATGGATGCAAGATTATGAGGTAACTGTGTTCAATTCGATAACAATGATACATTTGCCCATTATGATTTTCTATCAGACTGTGATCCCATTATATTCCAAGAAGCTGCCAAGGATTCAAAGTGGCAAAAGGCCATGAATGAGGAGATTGGATCTATAGAGAAAAATGATGGTTGGGAGTTGGTCAACATCCAACGGGACAGAAATCCATTGGTGTTAAATAAGTTTATAAAACAAAGTTAAACAAGGATGGTGGAACTGACAAGTACAATGCTCGACTCGTTGCAAATGGATACAAGCAAAATTTTGGTGTGGATTACAAATAAGTGTTTGCTCTAGTAGCAAATCTTGACATTATTCCCTTTGTGTTATCCATGGTTGCCCAAAACTCATGGTCTGTCCAACAGTTAGATGTGAAGTCAGCATTTTTGTATGGAGAATTAGAAGAAGTCTATGTAGAACAACCTTTTGGAAATGTAAAGCAATGCTATAAGAATCAAGTATACAGGTTGACGGAAAACACTATATGGACTGAAACAAGCACCAAGAGTTTGGTAGAGTCGTATAGATGCTTTTACTAGGGGAAGTTTTATTAAATGCCCATTCGAGCACACTCTTTACACTAAATATGGTGTTAATGAAAAGATTTTAGTTGGGTGCTTATATGATGATGATCTCATTTATACTAGTAATGATAGATCCATGCTTGCTGATTTTAAAAATCTATGATGAAAGAATTTGATATGACATATTTGGGGTTAATGCATTATTTTCTTGGCATTGAGGTAGTGCAATCGTCTGTATTCATTTTTCAAAATAAATATGCTCTAGAAGTTTTGGACAGGTTTATGATGAAAGATTGTAATTGAGTCACCACCCCAAGTGAAGTTGGTCTGAAACTTTCGAATAGTGGAGCGGGAAAAAGGGTAGACACTACTCTGTAACACCACATGCTTAATTCTTAATTATCACGTCCGAAAAGATTATTTATTTGTAACGCCGCATATGATCAACATGATAGATGTTTATTCTTTCCTAATATTTATTTAGTGTGTACTTAATAATTCTATTGCTCTTGTGATTAACTTGCTGTAAAATGAACAATGCATGCCCTAAACGATTAACGTGCCAATCAAATTTAATAATTAATACACACACGTGTGTATATATATATAATGAAATTAAGAGTAAAATATGTTATAAATGTCCATGATTTTATAGCTTACTATCATTACGAAAATTAATCTACATATTAATGGAAACATTCATGACTTTTTCTTTTATATTAAGTAAATTTAATATTATTTAATTTAATTAATAGAAAGTCAATAAACAAGGCATTATCTCAGGTAATGGAACCAAACTCACGGATGTTTTTTATTTGCAAATTACCATATTTTATTTATCTAGGAATGGAAGTCAAGATTTTACTAATTTAAATTCGAACAAATTATGTCCTCTCATTTTGGCATGAGCACGTGAATGGTGGAATTTTCTCTGGCATATGCACGTAAATGGTGGAATTTTTTATTTTTTTTGCAATGTTATGTGTATGTGTGTAGATAAAGATGATTTGAAATTTAAATCCAAACAAATTCTCTTGTATAA
This sequence comes from Fraxinus platypoda, assembly GCA_903798405.1. NCBI lineage: Eukaryota > Viridiplantae > Streptophyta > Magnoliopsida > Lamiales > Oleaceae > Fraxinus > Fraxinus platypoda. The sequence goes on along the minus strand of CAIGRT010114269.1, from coordinate 5,855 downwards.
TAAGCTTGTTTGGTCTTCTTTTTTTTAAACATTTATTTTAAATCAAAAGAAAACATACCACTATTATTCATATTCAAAGTTTTATTTAGAATTTTGAGTGCAAGGAGTGCAACCCATATTTTAATCCTACAAAAAAAAAAAAATTTGATCAACTGAAGGTAGGATACTATGTGCAGTTGATCCGTCCTTGCAATATTATAATTTTTTTTACATAATTTATTTTATGAAATGTTAATTGACCTACGGGTCTTAATGAAATGAAATGTGAAATTTCCTTCTGGTTTTTTAATTGTTTGCACAGAAATATATTAGAACATTCGATTGATCTCGGACTGCTCTTGATGAAATGGTGGTATGGAATGTCATAAATTTATGTTAATTTATTATATTATTTTGGACGTACGTATTCTACTAAGTTTAAATTACTCATTCCTTCAAATTTTAACATTTCAGGTTAAATCGGTCGACGTGGATGTTGGCTGAGCGGTGCGCGGGTAGCCCACGTAAAATTTCAGGAAAACATTAATCAATAAAATTTGTTAAGATATTTTGTGTTTTTCTTTATTTCTGTTAAATGTTCTAAATTTTCGTGACTTTATTTTTATGAAGTATTTAATTCACTATATGAAGGTTCAAATAAATTGAGGGTTTAAATTTTCAATTAAATATTTTTCGCTTCAAGTTTGATTATGAAATGATATCTGTAACACCTCAAAATTAAGTCAATAAAGTTTGGGATGTTACAGTTTGGTATCAGAGCAAAAATTTGTTTTTTGTAGACTAAAAAAAATTATAATAGAACACTTTCCAATGAATGAAAATTTTCTTCTGGTGCCTAGTTACTGTACAATGGCCATCGTCAAGGAATGTAGATATAATGAATTTCATTTTAAGTAAATTTTATTTCTTCCATATTGTAATTACAGTTTGAAAAAAAAAATAGTAATTATATGCACGTGTACTGAAAAAATTTATGTATTAATAAATGCTATTTTTATAATAGTATTATTTTCGCTATTCAAGTGTCACTGTTCATATGTGTAGTGACTTTCCAAAAAAAAATTAATTAGTCACTGTCACTGTCACTGTCATGCATACATTCATGTATTTATCTTTTATTTTTTTAAAAAATTATGCACGCTAATATATAATATGTTAAAATTTCCCAATTGCCTCTTGTCTGTTCCATTATCCATATATATTAATCAAAGTACAAAGCTTCTGCCAAAAAAGATTTTTTTTTTTTAGGTATCGGTAAGCCCATTAGTAAGAAATGAAAATTTCGGTAAACATTTTTAAGAAACAAGAATTATAACAAGATTCTTGGCACCTAACATTCACCAATCAACTACCATCTGACGGACCGAAGATATTACGTAATATGTTTTATTTAAATTTAATTTTGAGCATGAGATATATCTTCTTATATTTAATACGAGAAATGTTCGAAATGAAATGAAATGTTATATTCTAGTATAAATTGTGAGCATGATATTAAATATATTTGCTTCCATTTATGAATTATTTTCTTGCATACTTTTAATCAACTTTCGATAGAAGTATAATATTTTATGTTATCCTTATAATGAATTATGGGAGCACAAAAGATAAAAGTGTTATCACTGATAAAATATTAAGCATAATTGGACTTGGCTTGTATGTGACAGATATGGCTAGAACTAGAGAGACCGCTAGGAAGACAGCGGCTTGTAGGGTTGTTTTAAACCATAGGGTAGCAGTCAGGGACGGATCCAGGATTGGATCCAAGANAATTGGACTTGGCTTGTATGTGACAGATATGGCTAGAACTAGAGAGACCGCTAGGAAGACAGCGGCTTGTAGGGTTGTTTTAAACCATAGGGTAGCAGTCAGGGACGGATCCAGGATTGGATCCAAGACCGGGCTACAAAATTTCAAACCGGGCTAATACGCGGAAAAAAAAAAAATTTTACACATGAAAAACTGTTGTAAAAAAAAAAAAAAAACCTTACAAAATTTTTTTTTTGGGCCTTTGGGGGGGCTACAACCCAGCCCAGCCCAGCCCCCCTTGTATCCGTCCCTGGTAGCAGTTATCCAAGGCTACGAGAATTATGAGGCAAATACGACTCACGCTTATTGAGCATATGGAGGAAGACTTTGCTAAGTGGACTGCGGCAATGTGTGTAGGACATGAGGTTACACCCCTTCAAACTATTAACAACTTTATCCATACATTGCCACCTCAGTGGGGGGGACATGGGCATTGTGGTTAGGAAAATACTAGAAGGTAACCCTTCGGAGCACCCAGATAGGATCGAGTTCAAGCTGTATTGTGAAACTTTTCTAGATGGGTGGATTTCTACTCTCGAGGTCGAACCCGAGCCAAAGGAAGACTCAGAAGAAGAGCAGAATTATGAATCTGATTCGGAGCCAGAGAACGAGCTGGAGTATGTACCAGGACCATGACCAAAGCTAGAACCAAAGTAGGAGCCGGGGTTCGAACTAGACCCTGAGCCTAAGGTTGACCAGGAATCTGAGCCTAAGTCATGTATATCTTTGGATGATGATGCCCCTTCGTCTAAGCTTCGTAGGATTCAGAATGTTTGGACAAGCGAAGATGAAGACTAGCAACCTAGAGATAGTTTAGTTTAAATAAATAATGTCATCCCTTCTTAAAAAAGTGTAATCAGTACTTGAAATAATCTGTAAGTTTTTCTTTCATCGTCTAGGATTTAATCATCCCTCATGTATTCTAGGATTTAAAATTTTATGAAATTGAGTTTTTTTTATTCGAATATATTGAGCTGTTGTTGAATTTATTTGGTTAATTTAAAGGAAATGTCACGTCAACCAACACAAGCTGCTATGTTTAAGGATTTGTTGAGAGCTGTGCAAGATCTTGGTAGGCAGCAAACGCAAACGTCTCCTCATAATCCACTGACTAACTCTAAAACTACGAGCTCAGTCGTGGAACAGTTTCGTTGTTACAAGCCCCCTATATTTAACGAGATGGTTGGCCCTTTGACAGCCGATGAATGGATAAGGAGTTTGGAATGGATCTTCAGCATCTCTCCTGCACTAATGCCCAAAAAGTTTTTTATGTGCAGAGTTCATGCTAGTTGATGCAGCGGGCTGGTGGGAGCCCGTTTCACGCACTAGGACTGAGGCACAACAACGTAACCTCTCTTAGGCATGTTTTAAAGAGGAGGTAACAGGAAATTATTTTCCACAAGCCTTGAGAGATCGTAAGGAGACAGAGTTTCTGCAACTTAAGCAAGAGAAAGATGGCGTTGGTCGATTATGAGATGAAGTTTGAACAACTTTCTACATATGCAACACATCTAGTGGATTTAGAGCAGAAGAAAGCTAGAAAGTTCGAACTTAGACTGCGCCCAAAAATTGGAGGAATCATGGCATGTTATGAATTCACCACGTACAGTCAGGTTCTACAACGAGCTCAAGCAATTTCAAATCGACTGAAACTTGATCAGACAGTTCAAAAAAGTACTAAATTTTCAGGAAAGAGGAAATTGAATGGGCTGAACAAAAGTAAAGGAAATGGACAAAACAAGAGGGCTAGCTTTGAAAGGTGGTCAGGGTCAAACAAGCTGAATAATGTTCTTACTTCATATCCTAAGCGCAATAAGGCCCATAGAGGCGAGTGTTTGTATGGAAAGAATGTGTGTTATCAATGTAGAAAGTATGACCATATTGCTACCAATTGCTATGAACCCCCACAAAAAAGGGACAACGAACAAAGCAAAAAAGGAGCAACCAGAGTCCTTGCTTTAACCCAACAGGAGGCAACTGAGAATTAGGACATGATGGCAGGTATTCTATCAATATCTCAACTACTTGCTTATGTTCTTATATACTCAGGAGCTATTCCTTCCTTGTTTATACCCTTTTTATTGCTAAATCTCATACTGTTTTGTGAAGAAGACGTTAGTGTTCTAGAAGTTACCATCCCATTAAAAAATACACTTAATACCAATCAATGACTAAGAAATCAAAATGAATGGAAAAGGATTTACAGCCCCATGTACCTTTTAGAGATGAAGGTTTTCGATGTCATCTTAGGAATGGGTTGGTTGGGGAGTATTTAAGCGACAATACGATGCTTTGAAAAGAATGTAGGGTTTTTTTTTTTCAAAAGTCTGGAGAAGAGGGTATCAAGATCATGTACCCATAACTCTTCACCTAGATAAGATAATTTTGAGGACGAAATTTATTTTAAGGGGTAGGATTTTGTAACACCACATGCTTAATTCTCATAATTATCATGTCCGAATAGATTATGTATTTGTAACGCCGCATATGATTAACGTGATAAATGTTTATGCTTTCCTAATATATATTTAGTGTGTACTTAATAATTCTATTGCTCTTATGATTAACTTTATCTTGCAGTAGAATGAACAATGCATGCCCTAAACGATTAACATGCCAATCAAATTTAATAATCAACACACACACACATATAATTTAATAAAATTAAGAGTAAAATATTTTATAAATGTCTATGATTTTATAGCTTCCTATGATTACGAAAATTAATCTACATATGAATGGAACCCTTCATGACTTTTTTCTTTTATATTAAGTAAATTTAATATTATTTAATTTAATTAATAGAAAGTCAATATACAATGTATTATCTCAGGTAATGGAGCCAAGCTCACAGATGTTTTTTGTTTGCAAATTACCATGTTTTATTTATCTAAGAATGGAAGTCAAGATTTTACTAATTTAAATCCAAACAAATTATGTTCTCTCATTTTGGCATGTGCACGTAAATGGTGGAATTTTTTTTTTGCAAAGTGATGTGTATGTATGTAGATAAAGAGGATTTGAAATTTAAATCCAAACAAATTCTGTTATATAATACGCTTTTTAGGTCTTCTTTTTTTTTTTTCTAAACATTTATTTTAGATCAAAAGAAAACATACACCACTATTATTCATATTAAAAGTTTTATTTAGAATTTTGAGTGAAAGGAGTGCAACTCGTAATTTAATCCCACAAAAAATTCTTTGATCCACTGAAGGTAGGATACTATGTGCAAGTTGATCCGTCCTTGCAATATTATAATTTTTTTTTACGTAATTTATTTCATGAAATGCTAATTAACCTACGGGTCTTAAAGAAATGAAATGTGGGATTTCCTTCAGATTTTCTCAATTGTTTGCATAGAAATGTGTTAGAACATTCGAATGATCTCTAACTGTTGTTGATGAAATTTTGGTATGGAATGTCATAAATTTATGTTTAGAAATCTATTATATTGTTTTGGACGCACGTATCCTACTGAGTTTAAATTGCTCATTCCTTCAAATTTTAACATTTCATGTTAAATCGGTCAACGTGGATGATGGCTAAACGATGCGCGGGTGGCCCAAATAAAATTTCAGGAAAACATTAATCAATAAATTTTGTTAAGATATTTTGTATTTTCTTTATTTCTGTTAAATGTTCTAAATTTTCGTGACTCTATATTATTTAATTCAGTATATAAAGGTCATTGCTTATTGAATAAATTGACGCAGAATGTCTTTTCCCTTCCTGTGTTTACTTTATAACAGAGAATGTCTTCAAAGTCATTTTATTTTATCAGCATCAAGTACAAGTTTGTCTGCTCACAAACTATATACAGATCTGTATATATTATGAAGGACATGCTAAACTATTATCGAGTAGCAATAAGTTATGCAAAGGGAAATTACAAAAAATCAGACATTTAATTTTTCAAATTCAAAATTCAGATGTGAATTTTATTTAATCAAAAATCAGGTATTGAATTAATAATTAAATATTATACCCACCTACCTAATCCCAAGCAAACCCTAAATCATTTTTCTCTATCCTCATTCTCATCA
>CAIGRT010114262.1:0-12820 GCA_903798405.1 Fraxinus platypoda | reverse complement strand
AAATGCATTATCAACAAAATCTCCAGAATGTTTAATGGTTTCATCTGGGGTGATTCTAGTCAGAGCAAGAAAATCCATTGGGCATCGTGGTATAGTATTTGTTATCCAGTGGAAGAAGGTGGTATTGGCTGTAACTCTTTCTGATCTGCACTTAGCCTATGACTGCAAACTATGGTAGAAGTTTAGGGAGCACAAATCACTACGGAGCCATGTCCTGCAAGCTAAATACTGTAGGTTTAGTCATGCATGTGTTGTTAATCATAGCAGTCAAGATTCTGGGCTGTGGAAAAAGGATGCTAAAAGCCAGAAATGTAGTTGAACCAAATATTGCCTGGAGAATTGGAGAAGGCAGTGAATTTTATGCATGATGTTTGGCTTAAATCGGGGATTATCCAAGGTAGGCTGAAATAGACTATCCCGCAAGATAAACTAGTTAAGGACTTCAGGCATAAGATTTTCTGGAAACCCAATACAACAGGAGCCTTCACCATTACTTCCTGCATTAATCTCTTCAGGCAGAGTAATACAAAACAAATAGCTTACAGACAAATCTGGGATAAGAATGTTCCTCAAAAAATTTCTTTTCTAGGATGGAGGATATGGCACAACTGGTTACCTATGGATGAAATCATTCAGAATAAATANACGACTTCCTGCATTAATCTCTTCAGCCAGAGTAACACAAGACAAATGGCTTACAGACAAATCTGGGATAAGAATGTTCCTCAAAAAATTTCTTTTCTAGGATGGAGGATATGGCACAACTGGTTACCTGTGGATGAAATCATTCAGAATAAATATGGTACACAACTTGCCTCCAAATGTCAGTGTTGCAACAATTCTGAAAGTATTAGTCATGTTTTTTTGGATGGTCGAGTGGCTAAGGAAGTCTGGGATTATTTCTGCAGGAGCTTGAATGTTCAACATATCAGTTGTGGTCATCCAAGGGCTATGCTTATGCACTGGTTCCTGCAGAAAAATGCAAGTACTGGGGAGGTCAGAAATATTGTTCCGTTGGTTATATTTTGGTTTATCTAGTTAGCTAGAAACAATGCTAAACACAAACACTATCCTATCAAGGCTGATAGGATTATTAAACAGGTTAATGTCCTGATCAACGCCATACATAGGGCAGGGAGGCTCAGACAGGCCGGGAGAAGCAAGTATCATAAACCTATAACGGTCAAGTGGAATAAACCTGAACTAGGATGGCATAAACTTAATACTGATGGGGCATTGAAATCGAACTCACTGGCTTCAGGTGGTGGGATTTTGAGGAATAACATGGGAATTGCAGCTTGGGGATTTTATGACTACTATGGAAAATGTTCTATCTTGGAAGCTGAACTTAGAGCTATTAACACGGGATTGCAATTGTGCTTGAAACATGGCATCAGGAAAGTCTGGATTGAAACGGATTCTCAGGTGGCACTTACTTTGACTACACAGAACAATGGACCGTGGGAAGTGCAATACATATTACAATTCATTAGATGGCTCATGGAGAAAATGGAGAATAAAATCACTCACACTTGGAGGGAAGGTAATCAAGCAGCGGACTGGTTTGCTGCCCAAGGTTATAGTGAAAGGAAGTTCAAATGGATTGAAGCTCTAGCGATTTCAAGGGTAGGATTAAAGGTATTGTGCAGCTTGATAAAATTGGTTTGGAGTCTATAAGACTAGTTTCTAACTAAGTTTGGCTTGTGGAGCCTAGATTAGTTCTTCAGTTGTAATTGCATTTTAGGCATGATTTAGCTTAGTGCAGGGTAGTTTATTAGTTGCCTTGTAGAAGTTTTATTGTAATTCTTTTGGAGGTAAGGTACATAAGTCCCCCTCTTTGCATTGTACTTGAATTTTGAAATTTTTAATAAAAGCATATCCTAAGGCTTGGATTTTCAAGCTAGGATATTTTATCAAAAAAAAAAAAATGTAAAGAACACTCAATGAGCATACACACATTTAGTAGAAGAATTTCACAGGCAACCATAACTTTATACAGCAGAATATGAGTGTGGCACCAACCAATTAAGCATCTGTTTGGAAAAATTTATAAATCATTTATAAATAGTAAAACACCATTTTCAACCACACATTCCAATGGACCGACAAGCCCTATCCACTTATCCAACAATCATTTCTATCTATTTATAAATTAAACCGTTTATATATTCTTCCCAAATGGAGGCTTGAAGTACACAACTGGTGCACATGATAATTCCATTCGTACACCATACCAAAAATATGCTAGCACTCATTTGTTCACGTATAGAATCCAAATATTCCTTAAACAATGCCTTTAAATGCTCCAAATCAATACAAACTCGACCAGAGAAGGTTCATGCTGAAGTTCAATTAAATTTGCAAGGTGTAGAGAGGAGTCACGGGTTTGACTCTGAAGGTGGCTGCTAAGTTGGGAAAATAGATTTAATGTGTTGATGGTGACCTGAGTCTGGAATCAAATTAAAGAGGATATCTAATACTAACAGCACCATCATCTGAAGGTAAAGTTAATTAGATATGTAATCCTTGGGGAGGGTGAATACTGGTGCACCAGAGAAGATGCAGTATAAGATGGCTCTTATTAAGGTTGCCGGGTTAGACTTAAAAATAGAGGTGTTTATGGAAGCAATTACAAGCACAACCAAATTGTGGATAGGTGCAGACAAGGAAGTGCAAGGGAGGGCAAAAGAATGTACTGGATATGGTGGCATGTTAGCTAGAACTTGGAACAATTCAGAAATGTTGGCAATCACATGATGGATATAGTATCAAACTGAAGCAACATTTGGAGTGGGGCGAAGGTGAAGATGCGGATAAGCTATTTCAATTTTCCTTTTTATCAAATTAAACAAAGTATATCAGAATACGTGGAACTAAATAGTATCATAATATGTGTCAATACAACCTTTATATGCAAGACCATCCACTTGTCATTCTTTTAATTTATCCTCAATAGGTTTCTCCGCCATTTATTTATGTCAATCCCCATTTTCTGTTTCATCTATTGTTAAAATAACCACACACGACTTCATTTCAACTCCATTCATCTTACAAACATTTTGTCCATTAATACCCAAATACACGGTGCAGCAAGGCATAGTCTAATGATAGGAATAGTAACACAATACATAAAATTAACTAAATTCTCGCAAGAAAAATCAAAATCTTAACAGTAATGTTTCTTGTTATGCTTCAGATCACTTTAAGGTACATTTCACAAGATTAAGGGCGTGTTCGGTAGAGATTAAAATAGGATTAAAATTGAAAAACTAGCTATTATTGTTGACTTTTATTAGACGAGTGGGATCCAATAACGGCTATATTTTCAATTTTAATTGGATTTTAAGCCCTACCAAACATGCTCTAATTTAGCCTTATGCATTTAAAAGCTAGTTCTTTTGGTGCATTTCCAATACATTCAGAGGCGTACCTTATAAGTTGTACTCCAATAGAAAAGGAGAGGAAAGATCTTCATGTTTAATAAAAGCAAAGTTGTTATTGAACTAGTCAAACAGGTCAATACACCTAAGGGGTCTTTGACACATCTATAATATATTAAATATCACATCAAGTGAGAATCATTTTTAGACGATTCTATTCTTAGCCCCTGTTTGATCCACATTAAAATTCTCATTCTCATTCTTCTACTCATTTTCAATCACACATTCTTCAATAAAATAATATTTTACATCACATTAATAACTTTTCCTTCTTTTTCAACTACACTTTCTCCATCAATCTACTATTTCAAAATACATTCTTCCAAAATAATGTGGCTCAAACACACCCTTACTATAATTCAATTTTTCAATAATACCTTACTTTTCCTTTTACAATATGTACTTTTAATTATTTTAATAATAACCTACTTTTCGTTTTTCAATATGTATTTAATTTATTAATCATTTGAACCATTTGAACAATATTATCATTAATTATTTTGCCAACTATTTAGTTATGATGAATGTACATTTGACACATTGATTACCTTACTTTTCATTTTTCAATATGTATTTAATTTATTTAGCCATATTTGATAGATTCATTACCATTATGTTTTTCAGTATGTATTTGATTTGAAAGAATGTATTTTGGAATAGTAGATTGATGGAGAATGTGCGATTGAAAAAAAAAAAAGGAAGTTATTGATATGATGGAAAATATTATGTTATTGAGAATGTGTGGTTGAATATGAGTAGAAGAATGCGAATGAAAATTTTAATATGGCTCAAACAGGGGCTTAGAGTATGTTTAAACCCCATTAAAAGGTTAAAAACATTGATTATCTTACTTTTCATTTTTCAATATGTATTTAATTTATTTAGCCATATTTGACAGATTCATTACCTTTATGATTTTCATGTTTTTCAGTATGTATTTGATTTATTTAGAGTATGTTTGAACCCCATTAAAAGGTAAAAAATGCATTTCGAAATAGTACACTGATGGAGAATGTGTTGTTAAAAAATAAGAAAAAGTTTTGAGTTTGCGTGTAATATTATTTTATTGAAGAATGTGTAATTGAAAAGAAGAGAGAAAAATGAATTTTGAAAAAAAATAGGTAGGAAACAAGGGCTTAATTATTGGAACAATATTATCATCAATTATTTTGTCAATTATTTATTTTGTGTAATTGAAAAGAAGAGAGAAAAATGAATTTTGAAAAAAAATCGGTAGCAAACAAGGGCTTAATTATTTGAACAATATTATCATCAATTATTTTGTCAATTATTTATTTATGATCAATGTATATTTGACAGATTCATTCCACTCGATTGAATAGTAAATTAAATTCATTAAAAAAATTTTGGAACAAAAGATGAATGTTTTTAAAGTTTTTTCCAATTGATTTATTCAATGAATGTTATGATACAGAGAAAGTAAATGCGGGGTTATAATGCGTATGTATAATAAATAATTTTAATTGATATATTAATACATATTAAGCAAAAATGAAAAAATGATGGTATTCATTGGATGTTCAATTCAGATCAAAAGAGTAAATGGATGGACTATTCTAATTGACTTTCTCAACTATTTAAATTGTTTTGACAAACAGTTTTTATTTCATTTGAATTAAAAGTTCATTTCACATAAAAAATTTGTATTAATTACTTTTTATATTCTCACATCTTATAATATTATTTTTATAGCACCTATAAAGCATTTCATAATAACGTGCAACGCATTTTCAACTATGACTAGTTATATCAAAAAGGGCATTTGTGGATTTATCCCAAACATAATATGTAAATGGATTTTCTCCTAATTTATATAGTATATATGCACATAACATGAGAAGGGGGCCATCTTGGCCATTTTGTTAGTCTATTAAAAGCTTCGTTTACAATTTCTTCGTTTCTTCCTTTCCTTTTTTTGGGGGATGGGGATGGAGGTTCCAGGGATTTCGTTAAGCCTGAGTAATTAAAATTCAAACCGTATCACGGGAGCATGATATAAACGATAAACTAAACTAACCTCTCTCCAACAATAGTCTCTTCAAAACCTGAGGGCTTCAAGCTATAATGATCCTCTGACAACTTCTGGTCCTTCTCGAAGCAGTCTTCCAACCATTGAGAGCCAACAACATGCAACCTTCTACTATGTAACAGACGCCTATCTGCCGTTGGGAAACTGATAAACAAAATGGAAAGTGATTATTATCTATATAACTCCATGCTTGATCATAATTAACGTTTAACCTTGATTAATCATTTTAGTTGATCATCATGTAACAAAAAAGGAACATTGCCAGGGGCATATTTCCTTTCAATTGTGAAAATTGTTGTAACAGAGTAACTTACACGGATGTGCATAACACAATATGGGTAACTCAGAGATAATGCATAGGAAAAGACCAGAATTGTTTGTTTCCGGAGATTCATTCCTGCCATTATGCTCCAGATAACTAGCTGTAGTACAATATAATCTAGTTGGGTAGAGCTAACTCTGATCCTTAATGTATATGGATCAATAATACTCCACTTGGGAAGAGTTAATAAACATTTTAGTTTATAAATAGATAGAAATGAATGGCGGATAATACGCTTGTGTCCATTGGAATGTGTGGTTAAAAATAAAGTTTGATTATTTATACATGATTTACATGCGATTTATAAGTTCCTCTGTTTGTTTGACTATTTATAAATGATTTACATGCGATTTATAAGTTCGCCAAACAGAGGCTAAATTTAATGAGAAAGAAACAAAAAGCTCGAAGATGGAACAGGAAACAAAACAAGGACCTTGTCAAGAAGTTTGCATCAAGTTTTCAATTGGAATTTTAAATTCATTTCCACAGGTAATTTAAAATAACCAAAACATTTTGATCCTAAGTTCATTATATGACAAATTATTGCTTACCTACTCAATAGAGTATCAAAATCCACGTTGAGTTCCAGAAAAGACATAACTACTACATGAGAAGCATGAGACAGATTGTCAGCAACACTGCCACCGCCCATGGAAACTTCAATCTTCATCCTCCTCATTGCAAGTTCCAATAGAACTTTCCAATCCATATTTTTTCTATCATGCATGGACAACAAATATCAAATTCTAACTCCAAGATTATGATGTCCAACAAAGTAAGAGCATGGATCCTAGTCAAGTAATAAAGAAACAATCATCTTACAAAGATTGTTTTGGAATGTGGAAGTAAATGCAGTAACCATGAAAGCGAGCCCATTTCTCCTCTGGGCAGTACTTTTTCTTGTAGTAGACAATTGCTTTAGTATCTTCCTTCCGGTCAATGTTGCTTAAGAGCTGAAAACCGCAATAAAGAAAATAAATGCATGATCAAGGCAGGTTCCATACACTGGTTTCCCTTTTTCCAAGTTACAGTTTAGAAACAAAGTAGCCAGCCTATCAGTTTTCACATAGAGGAATTTGGAGTAATCACTAAATGGTCCGAAATCACTCTACCTGTTTGAAGTCGGCCATATTGACATCCCAGTAGTAGGAATCAGAAAATTCATCAATATCTTCTTCCAATTTTTTCTTTGATGAGTTGGAAAGAAAAAGAAAGTACCTTCAAGAAGGCAACAGGAACAGAATGAGAGTAAAAACAAAAGAAGGTTCAGATATAGAAGTCATTAAGAAGCATAATAACAGAAGACTAACTTTGGCTGTAAAGGAAGAAGCTTCTTCTGCGAACAACAATCAAATAGCCAAGAGTAATGAATGACATCTCCTTGGCGTTTTGCTGCCTGAAACTTGAGACCTGTTAAAAATTTGTGTATCAAGGCTAAGTTCCATGTTGAATAAATACGAGTGTGTGCGAATTTGAGAAAACGCAAGTGCGAGTAAGAGTGGGTTAGTGTGTGCGTGAGAGAGAGGGAGGGGGGGGTTAACATAAGACAAGAGAGGGAAAGAGAGACCTTTACTCTCGGCTGCAATACAATGAGTAACCGAATTATTCAAATTCATTGAAAAAGTACCACCATTTTCAACCGCCATCTTGTGCAAGGAATCGAGGGAAATGGATGAAGGTACATTTACAAAGTCTATACATGTCAAGGAAGATCAGATGATACAATTCTCAAGATAACTCAAGTATCAAAACCTACAGATCATTTATGGATGCAGCCAATACGCTGGCTGATATTGGGCATTCTCATCCATAAGACCCCAACTATCTATTAGAGCTAGTTCAGTTTCAAGATTCAGTAAAAGCCTAAACTAGTTAACAGCATCTCCAAGAGACTCTCTAAATATAAAATACTCTTTATTTTAGATAATCAATACTTAGAAATGAGCTCTAAGAGACTCTATTTTTAACATTTTAAAATACAGAGTGAGTTTGGAAATTCACTCTCTATTTTTAATATACAATGATTACATTTAATAAATCACATATTTTAATACTCTACTTTTTAAATTGTTCAATCCACATTTAAATTGATTGGTCAATAAATATATAAAAAATTATATTAAGAGATATCAATAAATGTTTTTTGAGAAAACCAAAATGAAGACCCAAAATCGAGTTTGTTCGAGTGTACACAAATTTTGACTCTCTAAATTTAAAGATACTCTCTATAATACATAAGATGCTCTTTAGAAATAAAGAGTTTCTTGGAGATGTTTTAACCCTCTTGCATAAGCTGTTGCAAGTCATCCTCATCTCATCTTCTGGCCAAATAAACCCCACAGAACTTACATGGATCACACGTGACCCTACTATGGGAAATTTCCATTGTTTCCATTTCTCCTACCCAAGTAATTCATACAACATTAAAACTTACTCTGTCTACCTGTCATGAAAATGGGCTCCATATCATTCCAAATCATCGATGGTTCTCCCACGGCACACAATTTGCAAGTTCACAGGTTATCCAACCCCACATTGTTGTCTCGTGTGGGAAACATGGAAAAAGATGAAAAAGGCCTTCGTTTGGTCGCAGGCATGTGCAGTTTTTTCTCAATCTATTTTGGGAGGAAATGAAACTAGAACAACTCGCCATCAGTTCAGATTGCAGGCGAGAACCTCTAGCACTTTCCGATCAGCCATACAGCAGTGAATTTGTTCCTGTCCCTGTACACACTGCCCGTGACATTACGGGATTAGCCATGCCCAAATTTTTATTTTCTGTGAAAAGACGGATGGCAAAGGTAGTAGGGCTAGTGACTGGAAAAGTCACAACAATGGCCTGAAATATATTTTAGAAGCTTATAAAGGTCTATATGAGATACTACCAATGTCATGGCATGCTTAATTATCTCTTACCTAGCTATGTCATGCCTATGACAACATCATTTGGAAGGGCAAAAGTGCTATTTACCTTCAGGAATTGCAAACTAAAAGTTCAATTATTATCTCACATCACATGAAGTATTACCGACTTGAAAAACAATCAATTCAGAATAAGGGTCTGTGATGAAAAGTTTTAATTTGCGGTCGCCAAATGAATTACACTACAGATGACAGAGTTTAGTATTGTGAGGAAATAAAAAAGTAAATAATGATAATGATGACTGTGACCATAACCATGATGAGGAAACAGATGTTGATGTTGATGCTAACCATAGGATACAAAATGTCAGGTTCGATAATATTGATGTTTCACCCTTAACTTGAGAAACATCAGTCTGAACAAAGTGAGAAGGAACAACAGAAACGTTCTTCTTTTCTATTTTTAACAACTTCGTGCGTGTCGGTTTATTGTCCTGCACAGTTGCATTATCTGACCCTCTTTGAGTTGTACCATTGCTTGAATGTACTAATTCAATAAAAGCTGCAATTGTTAAAAATAGAAACGTGTATAAAAATCAGTTTTGGCAGGTGACAATATAGTAACACCAGAAAAATGCAATAAAACTGACAACCAAGAATGCAATTGATCTGCTCACATTGCACATCAAGACATTCGTGCCAAGGCTTGTCATATCTCACTCGATCAATGCGTGGAAATCTCAAGCTGTATGGAGCAGAAAATACCTTGATAAACAGAAACGGGAATCAATACGCATTTATGTGCTGTTCATTGAAACATAAGAACTTGGAGGATTAGGATATTATTGCACAATCAAGTTGGACAATCTCTTTACTAGTCACACCCTCTTTATATCTTATCGGCTTAGTACCAGTGGCATTATAATAAATTTTCCCTGCACCAAAAGAAGGAATAGAAAAGATGCACTTGTTCTGGAACATACCTCAGATCTAATTGTTCGGATGTCACTAGTGATAGAAAGTATAATTGATCTGCAAATACAACAGAAGGGTAAGACAACACATCTATGTAAACATAATTTTCTTGTACTATCACTAGAAAATGTTCTCACTTCTCTGGGCTTTCAACCCAAACATCTGGTCGCTCCTTTGAGTTATTTGTAACTTCATAATAGCTTGGCTGTGCCTTTTTGGGATACTCATATTTCCTGCAAAAGAAGACGTTTTTTAATAGATGTGAGCCCCACTCATTTAAAGGACATTCGTCCCTAGACAGGGGATCTTACTATAAGATACCACAAAAGAGACAAATCACAGAACTCTTAACGAACTATGATCCAATTCTCATTACCCATTGTATTATTAGACACCTATGTGAGCAACAATCAACGAAACTTGTTAAAAGACAATATTAACTTATATGTAAAAAAAGTAAAATATCACTTATGAATAAAAAAAAAATCATACAAGAAAACTGAAATTTCACTAAGGGATATATATGTAATTTTGTTCTTTTAAAACTTTCTAACAAGCATAGGTTGGACTGTCTTAAACCGCTATTAAAACCACTCAAAACTGGTCCGCTCATAGGCACTCAAAATTGATACTTTAAAAAATGCTCATAATCGGTGCCCAAAACTCCAAGCAGGGCCCTTAAGCTTTTAATCAAGTGGTTCGACAAAACCTAAAAGACTTTGGTAGTTCACAGGTTCTTCCACAAATACTCATTCCAGTCAAGTAGTATGGAACTGCCCCTAACATACCAATTACTTATTAAAAAAGTTCCACAATAGGAGTTATACATAAAAACAAGGTTTTTTATGAAAAGAACTATATGGAGCCATAGGCCATCAATGAATTCAATCCTTAAAATGGTCAATGGATAGGTTTTTCACAACACTTACAAATCAAACCACAGAATTAAATGATACCTAAAATAAGGTTTCAATTTGGTCACAACAGTATTAAGCTCCTCATCAGTAAGTCCTGTACCCACTCTGCAAAATGAAACAAATCTGCAATAGAAAAAATATTAGAAAGCACAAATAAACCACATTTATATGAAAACTAATCATAATGCTGAAAACAAAGTTTCAATGCACAGAAGTATTGAGTGGACATTATTATCACCAAAAGTGACTTATGACTTCAATATAATGATGGATGAATAGACCTTATACTGGTTAAGGGAACTAAAATATAACTTCAATGAAATGATAGATGAAATAAACCATATATTGGAAAAGAATCTAGAAGCATCCATGACTAAATGAAAAGTATCAAATAACAAATGCATAGCTGATCCTCATCGCTTTGTATTGAATGTAAAAGAGGAAACATTGTGATGCAGAAACTGTTAACAGAAGATTAGTCCGAGGCCAGTTATGAGCAACAAAGAGTATCGATACCAAGTTATTACAGCACCCAATCATGAGAACAACTTTTGAGCCGAACATGTGAGTCAGTGATTCTAAACATTTAGAATTATACTACTTGCTATCAATTATCATTCAATTGATTAAGGGAGCACAAAACAAACATATGTACATGAACAAAATAAAGTGTCTCAAAAAGAACAAAGGAACAGAAAGACCCAGTGTCGGTTTAACTACATACCTATATCCAAGACAATAGATGATGCAACCAAAATTTGTATGAAGACCACAAAGAAACCAATACAAGAGAAAATGTACAATCAAGATGGTGACCAGCAACTATAAATGTGTGAGCTATCGAAATAAACATAGTGGGGAATTAGGACATCAACTTGATATGTACACACCTTTGCAAGCAAAATAATTTAAGTACTTACCGCCTTGGATATGTGTTTGGGGCTGGACGCTCTGCAAGCCCAACAAGAAATTGTGCTACCTTCAAGCATGAAAGAAAAAAAGTTTTTTAAAAGAATGAGATTGCCAAAATTGCAAACAAACAATGGTATTATCACCTCCCCTCCACGGCGCCCAGAACCATAGTAGCCTCCTGAGTGAAATGATTAAATAAATCAAGCACAATAAAGCAATCACTCATATGGAAAAGAAGTTGAAGCATAAATTCCAACCTATGATGAGAACATCTAAATCAGAGCCAGCTCGAATATACTCAGGCTTTAACTTTAGCCACTTTCCACTTCGATCACTAGGTTCCCATTTGGAGCTAAGATCTTTTAAAACAATTCCTTCGTCCCTAAGATTAGAAAATGATTTCAAGCACAAGAAATTACATAGCCAAAGGAAATCAAGGTTCAGAGAAATACCATAAACAACAGCTACTAAAGAGGAACATAATCATCACACAGAAAATTAAACCAGTTATGTTTAAACCACCTGTTTTCTCTCTGTTTCGTCTCCACCTGGGAATATTATGCCATGGCTGTTAGAAACATAACAATTACCAGAAACCCCTCCCTCCGGTTGTTTTTCCTATCCTTTCACCTTTTTCCCACCCTTTGTCTTTGACAATTAGCCTGTAAATTTCATTTTAAGAACACTCACCATTGAACTGCAAGGTGGATGAGCTTATTTATACATTCAAGTAAGTATAAATCATTTGAAAGGCAATGTTTCATTTTCCTTGAGTTTGTAGATAGTTGCAAAAAAAAATTCTCGCCAAAGCGGAAACTCCAACTCATTATCCCCCTAAAATTAGTGATCTTTTGAGTGGCTCCACTTCAACAAGATCATTTAAACCATTGAGGTACCTGGGTGCAAAAAATCATCTGATCCTTAAATGGCCAACTTGCTAAGCGAGCATTCATAAGAAGATGGTTTTGCATTCAATGTACTAATAATAATCTTGGGCTTTTTTTCCAAACTTACAAGCTGCACGTGGATGCTAGAAATGAAATCAGATTCTTCTTATTTGTCCATGTTATGGTGAAAAATGGAACTTCCATTGCTGTTTAATCAGTAAGTTGATTAACCATTGCAGTTGATCAAAATTCAGGTTCAGAGAGTGTAAAACACGAAAGAAGAGAATTCTTTTATTCTTATGATTGGTAAGGAGAATACACGTATATATACAAAACCTAGAAAACTATCTTAGGTAAGTATCTAAATTAGGCAACTAGAATAAAGCTAATTAGCTAGCTATAAATAACATATTACAATCTGTAATTACAACCTGTAACACTCCCCCTCAAGTTGG
>CAIGRT010114248.1:0-12078 GCA_903798405.1 Fraxinus platypoda | reverse complement strand
AACATTTTCCATGGAAAATTATACCAATCAAACACAATTAATTACAATTCCCAGTAAAACATTTTCTAAGAAAATCAATTCCCTGTAAAACATTTTCTTTCCACCAATTTTCCACCCTTGCAATCAAACGGACCCTTACTACATTATTTTACTTCATCCTTCAACATGTGAATAGTGCCCCATGGGCCATGAGAGGACATTTCCCTCATTGTAGTAAAACATTGACCCCCAAACCAAAGCCAACCACTACCCATGAGTATTGGTATGCAAAAGTGACTACCACTTTCACATTCTCTCACTTAAAAGTTATTTTGGCGATTTCTCCACCCTTACTCTCAACTTTCTATATTCATGCTGCTTATGTATCTGCTAAGCCATAACATGACCTACACCATATGAACTTGTCAGTATTGGCTTTGTCATTGCATCTGCTGACAGAAATTTCTGAGACTTCCTGTTGTCTGTGACACTGTCCTTTGAATGAGTATTAACTTCTCCAACCTAAATTTAGTCTCAAGACAGTTGGCCATTAGCTAGCTTCTGCGTTATTTAAAGCATCTGGAACCAGGTAACGCCAACTGTACTATAGTTCGATGTTAAACAGGTAGCCTCTTGAGGTTACCTGTTTAACGCCAACTGTACTATAGTTCGAGTCAATTTGCTTTTGACTGACTTTAGTCGTGCTATCCTGTGATTTCATCTTCTATATCCTTTGGGTGTCATGCCCTTTTCTGGAACATAAACCTTTAATGCTTGTACCTACTATAATCAATGAAGTTAAACAGGTAGCCTCTTGAGGTTGCTTTTACTGAAGCTGGATTGAGTCAAGTTCATTGTTTTTCTTTGTTGTGGCACGTTCTTGCTGGCCAAGTTGAAGACTACAATAGGGTTTTGTTTCTGTGTCCTTAAAAATTTGTCACATTTTGCCTTTTTTGATATCTGTGAGGGTGCTGTTGTGAGATCCTTAAAACGTTTATTTTTAGCGAGATCTTTAAATATATTTTTTTCTTGATGGGTCCTTGAGCATTATGTCATATTATTTCTCAAGGTTATGGAAGAAAAATCTCTTGTTTTTATATTGCTAATCATAATGGTTCTTTAGTTTGTCATTGTGGAGTCCCCTCCCATTTTGTTTTTTGATCTATATATGATGCCTTGCATCTGTTGCTTTAAAATATTCTGGATGATTATTTTTCCTACACTACACTAGGCATCTTGTGTCCGGCTAATGGAATTGCTAAATGGAATGTGGTACCGGAATCAAGTTATTGTAAAAACTAGCATAAAATTACCATAGCTTTGTAC
The DNA here is from genome assembly GCA_903798405.1 of Fraxinus platypoda. Classification (NCBI taxonomy): domain Eukaryota; kingdom Viridiplantae; phylum Streptophyta; class Magnoliopsida; order Lamiales; family Oleaceae; genus Fraxinus; species Fraxinus platypoda. Next base: position 10,773 of record CAIGRT010114248.1, on the reverse strand, counting down.
AGATACAGCTGGATAAAAATGGCACCACATTATATTAGGAAAAGAAATCATTTCATACTGATATTAGATCTTCAAATTTGCTGCCAGCTACTTCTTTTGCCACATTCTATACTGCACCTAGTTGGCCCGAGATGCAATATTTGCGCTGCCAACTATTTTGTGTATTCTACACAATATGGATTTCACATCGCTTCATGTGTATTTCAAAAATTTGAACCTGGATGTTTGATGGGATATCTCTTATTGTACTTCAATTCCTAAATTATTTCAGGAAGTAACTGCAAAACAATTTTCAGGTGTATTCATTGGATTGGACTCTCGAAAAGAATCGCATAGTCAGTGCGTCTCAAGATGGCAGATTGATAGTGTGGAATGCTCTCACCAGCCAAAAAACTCACGCAATCAAGCTTCCTTGTGCATGGGTCATGACCTGTGCCTTCTCTCCTAGTGGGCAGTCAGTTGCCTGTGGTGGTCTAGATAGTGTTTGTTCAATATTTAATCTTAACTCTCAAACTGACAGGGATGGGAATCTGCCGGTTACCCGAATGCTTAGTGGACATAAAGGCTATGTATCGTCATGCCAGTATGTTCCAGACGAAGATTCACGTTTGGTAACTAGTTCTGGTGACCAAACATGTGTACTATGGGATATAACAACTGGCCTGAGGACGTCTGTCTTTGGAGGTGAATTTCAGTCTGGACACACTGCTGATGTGCTAAGGTATGAAGACAATCTTCCCATTTTTCCAGAAAATATTATCTTCAATCGTGTTGTTTAAGAAGTGCTCTAATGTATACTGTTTTGTTTCAGCATCTCAATAAACGGATCCAACTCTAGAATGTTTGTGTCTGGCTCATGTGATTCAACTGCCCGTCTGTGGGACATGCGTGTTGCTAGTCGAGCAGTTCGTACTTTTCATGGTCACGAGGGAGATGTTAATAGCGTAAAGTTCTTTCCAGATGGTAATAGATTTGGAACTGGTTCAGATGATGGAACTTGCAGACTATTTGACATTAGAACTGGGCACCAGCTACAGGTGTACTACCAACCTCATGGAGATAATGACGTCCCTCCTGTGACTTCCATTGCATTCTCCATCTCGGGTCGGCTCCTTTTTGCAGGGTACAATAACGGTGACTGCTATGTCTGGGACACTTTGTTGGCAAAGGTACATGGCGTTCTTATTGATTATGCACGTGCTATGTATATATTACCAATCTTGTCTTGAATAAAAATGTGGCACCGGAGTTCCCATTCTTGTCTTGTATTAAAATTTCATTGCAATCATTATACTACCTCCAGGCTCGAGTTTGATGCATTTGATTCTGTTAGAGGACAGACTTTTCTTAACTCGTGTTTCTATGAACAGATGGTTTTGAATTTGGGATCCCTGCAAAACTCCCATGACGGTCGAATCAGCTGTCTAGGATTATCTGCTGATGGGAGTGCCTTATGTACAGGAAGTTGGGACACAAACCTGAAGGTTAGCGACTATATCAATAAATCTGTGCATTAGCATGTGTTCTGCTATTGATCCTTACAAGTAGTTCTGCATTTTATTGAAGTCCGTTTCAAACTTCTTTCTCGTAATCAACGTGATGACTATAATTCTTTGCAATATACGGCTAACAGCTGTTTATAGAAAAAACGATAGCATAATGAATGAATGAATGAGAGCTCTTTACGAGGTACTTTTACTTCTGGCAGATTTGGGCTTTTGGAGGGCATAGAAGAGTGATATAAGCAGCGCCGAGGCTATTCTTTGATCCGGATCTCTGATGGCTAGTCGAATGGTTATGGATATCTTTTTTTTTCAAGAATTATGCTATTCAGAGAGATTTCAAAGTGTCCCAGTTGTGATTTGGAGAACTGTACTCCGTTCTGTTTTCTTGAAATCTTTGTGATCACCGACAGATACTTTAGAAGAGTAAATGGAAATGTACATGCAATTTTCAACTACTTGTTTTCTGTCTCTCTCTTTTTCATTCATTTTCCCTGTAGTAATTTCAATTTATTCTAAATAAGAATACATTTCAACTGATCGTCAAGGATTATTAACTTGTAATCAAATTAAATTATTCCAAAACAAACGAATACGAAAGCAAAGTCCAACAGTACAGATGAAATAAACGAAGCCCAACGGAACCTGCTTTTTTTCTTTTATTATTTTGAAGAAAAATATAGATATTCAATGCAAGAATAAATCGAATTGCCCAAATCTATCTGCCATCATACAACTGTCACCTCAATTACACAAAACAAAACCCCTAATGCCAGTTGACAATTGGAGAATTTGGCCAAGAAATTTCCCTCAGACCAAAAAATGTGAAGAAAAAGGAGAGGGGAAAGAGACTACCCACTTGCAACTGTTTCGTGAATTGCATCGCTAACATTTTCATCCTCAGATCTGACGGCCAACTTCATGGCTACCTCTTTTGCCCCATCGATCCCTAACGATAACCGGACGAGCACCTTTACATTGCCTATGTATACACCAGATAATAGGCAGGTATGTGACCTTGAGTTGCTCGGGACCACCTCTGTGCCCTGGGAAACAAATGAATTATGGAAATGGTACCTTTTTAGCATCCTCTTCCAATTGCGAAAGGTTGATAGTGAAAAATATTAGAATAAGAATATCACTGGAATCAAATCAGAACAATGTGAAATATATATATTAAAGTTATAATTTTCATCAAAATGTGACAGCAAAAAATCTCCAGATGTGAAAATGTAGCAACTAAATTGCTAATTATCTTATTATGGTGCTCAGAAGTAAAAGTCTGACCTCGCAAGGTTGCATGCCGAGAAGTTCAGTAACTGCGTTCACAGCTTCCGCAAGGCTTTCCCTTGGCCCAAGACCATATTCATCTATGCGTTCATAATTGGGGCCCATGCTTTCCCAGGCATTCCTGAAGTTGGAGACCCCCACTTTGAGCATATAATCTGCAGCTACAACCTCAAAATCCTCAAGTTGGTACTCGTCTTCCACACCATCGTCTTCAGCCTCACCAGTAGAGGGGTCAACCTAACCAAATGAATAGGTAGGAGGCAAATAATCAAAGAACAAAAAAAATCTAGCACTAGTATACAGATGTCCAAACCCAGGAAGATACCCAAAGGCTAGTACAAACAACAATAAGAAAGAATACAACAATAGAAGTGAGAAACAAGTACCTCTTTAACAGTAAATCTCAAGATGTTTGAGAATTTTCCGACTGCCGGAACGCCTTGAGGTATTGCAAATGCTACAAATGTTTGTCCTGGAGTGTCATAGGGAAGAAATTTAAGGGGTTTGGATGCTACTTGAGAAAATTCTTCAGCTTCTGAGGCATCGACAGTAACAGTCACCTTGCAACAGGAAGACAATAAATGAGAAGAATATACTTGCACTAAGATCAGAGTTAAACAAATAGTTCTTAAAATATGGTCGCTACATTTTCCAATAGCTGTTCTGGAATTGTATTTGTGCAGTTGTACTGGAACACCACATGCTGATCAAAAATGTGCTTCACAACATTAACTGCATATTCAGTTTCTTCAGTAAGTTCCACAGGCACTGATGACTGGTTACATGAAATAAAGATTCAGAGAGTAAATCACGGATCAACAATTCATCAAAATGAATATTAGCAGGCATAATAATAATAATAATAATAATAATAATAATAATAATTGGGCGAAAACCTTGAAAAGCTTTCCAAAGCTTGCAAATTCTGGGATAGAGGAGAGAAGCCTTTCGTATGAATCAGCAGCGGAAGTTGGGCCAGCAGGCAAAGTACCCAAACCAGTTGGTGGTTTTATACCTGAGGCTTTCTTCTCTGCTAGAGGTTGAGCTTTGACCTCTTTGGGTACAGAATTAAGATCAAAAGGCTCTTCTGAAGGATCCTGAATCTGTTTAAACAACCAACCAAACGATTCCATCAATTTAGAATAAACAGAAAAATAACATAACTGCTAGAATAAGCACCTGCTTAGCAGAGTACTCACATAATTTTTCAAACCCGTCTCAAGATTGGCCAGTGGTATACCAAGTGAGCCAAACAAAAAATCCTTCACAGTTTCATCAGTTTCAATGAATGGACCATCACCTCCAAGGGTATTAAAGTACAGTGTAGCTCTATCACGAACCTGTAAACAGAATGACATGCTTGTGAATAAGCTTCATTGAAGAAAGACATCATATGAGAACAAGAAGTCACAATAAGCACCAATGGTGTCGTATATGATATTGGTTAGAAACAATATGACGGCCTCGTAACAAATGATTCTATGATTGCCAAAGTGGTAGGAAAATAACATGTGCTTACAAGCTCCATGTGATTTATAGCAGTCAGTCACATGACAAAGCAGTAATAGCAGTGAAACCCACAGTTATCACAGAGAGAGAAACAAATCTCAGATTGAAGAAAACAAAGGTAAATTATATACTGAAAGAAGAAGCAAATAGAGAAATAAACCAACCTCGTCATCATTGTCAAAAAGGCAACGCCTCAACAGCACAAATATTCGGGGCTGTAGCAAAAAAAAAGAAAAGCAAATATTTTCCTCCAACTTAGCACCTTGTACTTCTGAATACACGAGGTTAATAGTGATTGATGCAGTCTTACCTTCAAAGAGTCAACCATCTCTCCGAACTTTGCCAATGTACTGACAGCACAGGCCCGGACGGTTGCATTCTCAAGTATCACTCTATTGTAAATATATCGGATATATTTACTAGGATCTGAGGTCTTTGGTCCCTCGTTTCCAAGAAAGTGCAAAATCTAAAATAGGGTAACAAAGATAAGTTCCAGTGAAGTACTGACGAAAATTAATAAGCCAAATTAGCATGGGCCGAAAATAAATTACTACATATGAAATGAATGGAACCAAAAATATAAATTGTCAACCTGGGTGGAAAGATAAGTGAATTCACAATCCTCAATGAATTCACACAAGTGAAGAAGTCCACTTTCTTTGGCATCTGGAATATCTCTAATTAAGATCACAATTGCATCAACAATTGCCTTTTTGTATTCAAACCCACCTTCTTCTCTCAAAATATTGCTTAAGAAATTCATTCTGAAATAGAGACCCACAAGAAGAGCAGAATTACCCATTTGTAAGAGAAAAATACAGTAAGGAAAGAAATATTAATCTTGAAATAAATGGGATGTGAAAGGTTATCAATTTTGAGATTCTAGGCAAACTTTACAATCACTCACAGAGATCTGTACTTGAGGGGGAACTTTAGACACAGTGATCTTATAGCCTCTACCACGACAATCTTGAATTCATCAGCAATATCTGACATAAAATTTGTTATCTGTTTCATCAAGCGATCAACACTAGATTCATTCCCTGTTTTCAGCAGAGTCGTGATTGCAAGAGTTGCTATGCTTCTGTTTTGATCTGAAATCAAGCTTTCCATGTCTATGTTACAATTCATAACAGCCATCGGATGTGTCATTGCCACCTGCAGACAAGACAAGTTTAGAATGCATCAAAAAGAAAGGAACTTACCTCAAAATAGACAGCGACATACATGGAAAATATATAATGGAGAATACAGAAGTGCAACCTTGAAAAGAATCTTGGCAAAATTGCGAAACAATACATCAACATCCTTCTATATGCAGCTTCAACCAATAGCATTAGTTTGAAGAAGTTATCAATAAAAGTTGTAAGGGCATGTGGGACAGATCACACAATTACACCCCTTCATGTCTAACTAACAATATAAAACATTTAAAGTTCACTTTTCACTGTCCTTTAAAAGAAAAGCCTCCAGATCTTAGTACATATTAATTACTTGGAATCTAAAAGAAAAAGAACGGAAAGAAATTATCATAATAATATATCAATGTCAGTAGGAGAGGGGGAGGGAGTAAACATATGAAACAAAAATATGAAAAATAAAAAGCATCAACTCATACCCCAGCAAAAAGTCAATCAACAAGTACAGAGAGAACACATCAGAACTATTATAAGAAGAGTAACCTTATTCAAAGTCCGGACAGCAGCAAACCTAAGCACTGGCTTAGAAGAACTCAAGAAGAGCTGTAAAACAGCTATGGCAGGAGTGAGCTCCCGGGCAGTCACATTGCTCAACCCTGTGATTGCTCTAGCTGCTTCGAAGATAACCATTTCAGCTTTGTGGCGTAGACAACCCTCAATATAGTCAAAGAATGGACGGTCTCCAGTTTGGGTGTTTACACCCGACTCTCTAATTACCTACACATGTCAATGTTGCACTGATCAATCAGTATCTATGACAGAGCAAAAGAAAGTCACTTAACAACTCCATCACTCAAAAAACATCACCTGACTAGTGTAACGTATCAGAAGGCATTGAGCTAAAGGTGAACGAACTGATCCCTTGGTCAAGCTGGTAACTAATTTGCTGACAGCCAAGCGATCATTTTGTCTTATCTGCAAAATTAGACATAGGAAACGTCAATGCAAGCCAACAATGTCAGAGCATTTTCTATGTAAAAGACCCTCCACAAAACAGGATCCAGTTAATCAAATTTACGTAGCAATAGTAGTGACCATGGAACTCCATTTTATGATTGTGAATTGAAAAATATAAAGAGAAGTATATGCCTCTAAATTTTTAGGAAATTATGCAACAATCAGTTAGAAAGGGTTATTTCCTCACTAAGAGGGTCTCCATTTGGAAATGAAAACAACAAGGTAACAGGAAACAATACTCGCAATTATATTCTAAAATACAGCAACTGCAGTTATGTGGAGTTATCTTACCAAAATGTGGCACCTTAACCACAATTCATCTAAAATCTATCTTTAAATGTCACATCAAGATTCACAATTCACTTATAGCATAAGTTACACAAACTGCAAAGACAACTCAAAGAACACAAGAAAGAAGTGCCCTATTCTCGTAGCATACATTAAGAAGCCAAATTCGCAAAAAATCTCTCAGTTTTGACTATACTAAGATAAGCATAAGGTAAAAAATTAACTTGAGGTAGCATCCAGAAGGGAATTACAGTAATTCCCCAAATCCTCTTTTAATTACAAAGTGGCTCCGTAGAGCATGGTCTCTTACTGTGCAGTAATTTGGTTCGTTCAAGTAAAAGTGGAATAAAGGAAGCTATGTAGTGAAATAGCAAATCTAATTGGAGGGAGACGGGGAATCATATAAAGATGAAAAAACATTATTGAACAAAAGAGTGATGTACCTGGTGGAGCAAAGCAAGTGCATGAAATTGTACAAGTGCAGCGCGAGACTGAACAGCTTCTTGTACCTCATTACTCCACCTTTTCACAATCTCCGGGTTCGTCTGTCAAAAGAAAGCATGTGTACAAAAGACTGAAAAATTCTAGTTAACTATGAACAGATGCGAGTCCAAGTAACTGTTACAGTACCTGTAGCAAATGAATGCCGCTGACCAGGGCAGCACTTGAAACCACAGGATTTTTGTCCACAATGGCCTGCTTAAGGTACCTCTCAATTTGTGTCAAGAGAGTTCCATCGGTAATTTGGCATAGGACACGAATGGCATTTGCCCGATACATATCAGTACGGCTATTCATGTCCTTCATGAGGGAGCTTGTGACAATAATAACCTTGATTCCACAAAAGAAAGAGTTTGCTTCTTATCGTCTTGAAAAACATTTAATTAAAATAGAAACCTAATAACAATAGAAATGTCCAGGTTACCTCATCTGCAGAAGGAGAAATCTCCTTTATCATTAAATAAACCATTCTTCTCAAACCAGTATCTCGGGATTGAAAAAGCTTTGTAACAGCAAAAAATACTTCGGTGGCTTCAGTCTAGAAATCAAATTAAACGGAAATTATGTCTAATCCAGCTTTGGGACTTCAGAGAAAAGCATACATCATAAAAAAATAGACAGATAAAACCACCGAGAATGCATACCTGCATTAAGTGATTATCTTTATATTTTCACTTTTGTCGTTAATGAGCTTACGTAACATATCCAAGATAAGATTTGAAGATGTACATTATTCGGTGATATCATTGTACTCGTTAAGGAGAGTAGTAAAAGCATAAACTGTAAGTTAAATTTATGGGGTAGTACTTTGGAATCTAAAGGTTTTTTATGTAGTTGTTAATGATTTGATTGCACTGGATCTACTAGGAGTGTTGAATTATTCATGTAGGCTATCTCTAATTTATTGGATAAAGCTTTTTTTTTTAAAAAATTTTTTAAAGGGTAAGCATGCGCTCACAATGAGAGAGAGAGAGAGAGAGAGAGAGATCCTAACAGCTATACAATCTGACCTTTGTAAATGTCTCGCCTTGATTCAGAAGATATAAAAGCTTCATTATGACCTAAAAAATGTGAGATACAAAACATGTTAATTATTTCTTAAATACCGATAAAACAACTAAACTTGAAACATTTAAATCAATAAGTAGCATAATAACTAAATAAGCACCTGTGAACATCTCCTCGCATCCAGCTGAGGATCATTGAAAAGCCTAGCTTCCTGCAAAACTGCTCCCTTCTCAATCCCCATAAATGGAGAGTACTCCACTGCAGATAACAAAACGAACATCACAATATTTAGCAACCGACGTCTTAATGTGTAGCACTATAAAACTGAAGGATCTCTAAATTAAGAGTATCTAAACCGTAATTGCCTGATCCATAACAATTTCATTCCACCAAATTACAAAAAATCATTAAATTCAACCAAATTGGCATTCCATAAAGGTAAAATGAAAACAAGTTATACACACGACTAAATCAGATGATTAGAAGAGAACTTCCAAAAACCCTGGTTAGCCAGCTAAAGTTACACATTTTTAAAAGCATAAATAGTAAAAAGCCTAAAAGGATATCAGATAGAAATACACGAGACTAGGTAGAATCCCAATTCAGTTCATGATTTAATCTAGATTTACTAAATAGAGAATAACAGAGATCTGAAGGTGAATAAATTAGGACTAAACGAAATGCCAATCGCAACTAGAATTGAATTCGACGAAAAATTGAACGAGTGATTAAATATTTAGAGTAAAAAAAAGAAGCAAATTTCTAAGACGCACCTTCATCATCGCGATCGTCGTCTTTCTTCACGAAAGGCTGAGCCATTTCAGTGAAATCTCTACAGTTTCAACTGAATATACCTCGATTTGATGAGTGTGTTAGTATATGGAAGAATAATTTGCAGATCTCCTTCAGCGTTTTATTCAAAACAAAGAGACTTTGCGATGGAATAGAAGGGGTAAGAGAGGTAATAAGCCAATTGAAATTGTACGTCCGCGACACATCACAAGCAACGAAATTAATGAAAAATTACCTTCTCCATTTTTAAGGCAAAATTGCCATTCTATATGTAAAGAGATTTTTAATTGGGAAATATTAGCCGGCGACACATCACAAGCAACGAAATTAATGAAAAACTAGGGGGTGTTATCTTTGTGTTTCAATTTTGTGTTTTGAGTGTCCATTTTGAGATTGTTGAAAATGTGTTCTTTTGGTATTTTGAAAAATTGTTTTGAAAATACTCAAAACGCGTTTTGAAAAATTTGACTTGATTATAACTGAAAACACCCAAAACGATGAATTTGTTGTTTTGAGTTTTCTTTGTTAATTTTTTATTTGCTTTCAAAAACGCGTTTTCGAAAATAGGAAACAGAACACGTTTTCACTGTTTTGAAAAATCGAAAACAGAAAACGATTTGAAAATGGTAAAGAGAATAGACCTTTACCTTCTCCATTTTTTAAGGCAAAATTGTCATTCTATATGTATAGAGATTTTTAATTGGGAAATATTAGTCTAGCGCCCCAACATATACAAAACTCAACTGATTTCGTAACTTTTTTTGTTTTTAAAGACTACGGATCATATTCAGCACTTAGACGAAGATAAGTGCATGATGTCAACAAACACGGGGCTTAAGCCATGGCCGACGTCGAATCTAGGCATTCAAGGACCATAAGGCCTCACTAGACTTAGGAGGGAAGCATGTATGCAGGTTGACTAAGCTTAGAATAATGTGCTAAAAATGCTTTGTTAAGTAAAATCTATTTTGCGTAGACGGAATATCAAGAGGCCTCGCATGAGGTGCGTGACAAGCTACCAACCCAATAAGGGTCACTCTTCCTACTATCTCTGAGGGAAAAGAAAGCGACTTCACATAGTAAGGTAGAATGTGATGGACTTGCGTAGTCTTACAACTACCATCAATAGAATTGTTACGGAAAGTTAAGGCAAAAAGTAACTCTTGTCGGACCACCCACTTCGAATAGGTGAAGTGACAAGTTGGTCACCCATCACATCAGCCTATGGGCGAAAATGAGCCAGTCCAAAAATTAAACATACATTTTTTGGCCACCTACTCCTGTAAATACATGTCAAAACCTTTTTATCAGTGTAAATGGAATCTTTTCTAGCAAAAGATTTGTCAATTCATCTTACTATACCTTCATTTTTTTTTTTTTTTTGACTTGAGTATATGAGTGTGAACGACCTTTGCACTCCTTTCCGATTCAATGGTCTTATATTCTAACGTGTTTTGAGTGTGGCAGAAATTATACTCATGGACTGGTACGGTTGACTTTGAGATTGTCCAAATTTTGAGGTCTAATTAAAGATAAATATTAAATAATCTATTTAACAGAATATTGACATTTGATTTAAGTTAGCAACACAGTCTAATGTAGATTCATTTACTCCAAAAAAATGAAAAATTAAAGACCTAAGTGCTAATGTAGATTCATTTACGTATTGAAAATCATTGAGATTTTCATTTATTACAAAAGAATTTCTTGATTGATTCAACATATTT
>CAIGRT010114196.1:0-29685 GCA_903798405.1 Fraxinus platypoda | reverse complement strand
GATGTGGGATATATATCCCTTGACAATGAGAGACGAGGACTGAGCTTCCTTTGTCTGTAAGGACGGCAATCCGCAAGAACCCATCAAGACAATCAGGTAGAAAGTTAGGCGAGGGTTCAATATGGAGAGAGCTCTATGTATAAAATGTTTGAAAAGTTCCGTATCAAATAACACAGAAAATAAGTTTGAAAGTTCCATTTATCTTACAAGTACCATAAAGCAGGCCAGTGTTCCAACTGAACTTTGAAATCATTTATGTATTGGTCGGAATCAAGAATGTTATTCTCTTCATTTCCTGAGGGAGGTCCCATCAGCCTCCTATCCGACGTTGCCTTTGACCAGAAAAGAATGCACAATATATTGAACACATGGAAAGAGTCACTTGGTGGTGTATACACTAACTGTATATAACTTCAATATTGCCCAGAAAAGTGATATCTGATCGCCAGCACCAAGGGTAAAAGAAGTGATACGGACTAAGAATTGAATAATCAAACTTTGCATGCCATCTATCAATTTTTTCCTCTTCACGAAATCTTTGAAGAATTGATCAAATCAAGATCTACATTTACAGTTTTACTATAATGAAGGTGCTCATCACAAGAGTCTCACATGAAATCTGTTTTGCTTCTGTTACAACAATGGCTGGATTTTATCATATTGTTCTTCAAATAGAATTGAGGAGGGAAAATGTCGACCTAAAGAACTAGTTGACAGAGAGGTAACTGCAGAAGCAACTTGCTCATGAAGCATCAAAACTGCAAAATTTACCAGTAAGATGAAATTAAAGTTTCATTTTTTTATTTTTTTCAAGAAAAAAAGAAAGATTTCATTACTTTTATCATTAACAAGTATTATGACATCATTTAAACAGACACGTGTCAACAAAATGACAGTTTATGAGACCCCATAAACTGTATGGTGAGAGGACAGGGGATGCATCTAAGAAGGCAATATGTCCATGTTGAATGCATATGTTTAGTACACAACCTTCAATTTTATAAATGTGTGTCTAAAGATTTAATCCTACACTTGTATGACACTTTATTAACTCCTTGTTATAACAACTGATAGTTTTGAGTCGTGAGATGAAGAAAAGCGTAATGATTTGCAGAGATAAGCATTGGATTCAATTTATAGTAACTATAACCATCTAGGTTTTCACATCTGTTAGGACAGGAGAACCTATGGAATGAACTCAAAATGCAAGCTGGATGTGAATCACTTTTAGTTCTATATTCTGTAAGACCAAAAAGTTCCATGCCAAAATAATAGGTGAAAGTTTTACTACTTTAACAAACAATTATAAGATCATCTTCAAGAAACCCTCTAAATAAAATATGCTCTCTCAATTTTAGAGGGCAAATGCTTAAAAATAAGCTCCAAGAGACTCCTTCTTTTAACTTTTTAAAACAGAGACTATTTATTCTTACTTTATATATATATATATGATAAATAAAAGATAAAGGGAGAACAATAATGTTTTTTTTCAAAATCAAAATAAAGAGCCAAAAATAGAGAGTATTGTCAAGTAAGGTTTTCCAGAATGGAGACTAAGAGAACGATTATGATTCACACACGCCCAATGTTAATAGAACAATCTCATTACTTTTTTCCAAGCCATCTCACCAATTTGAAAACTTCTATCACCTTATCCATCAATGTATCAAAGCTTAGCAATTATCTCACAATTCACCACCATAATTGATACAAGACAAGAAAATTAAAACAAATTCCTTAATTTAGTAACAGTAATAGAATCGTGAAGGGTTAAAAGAGAAGTAAAACTTGAAATGATTAATCTGCATTCAAGATAAAACAAAACTCAAGATATAATAATATGTGCACGTTTTGTAGTAATTTTAGTTGCTTATAAGATATGCATCCTACGAAATGTGTGGATAAAAAGTATGTTCAACTTAAAAAAATTAAGCTTTGCCAAACATGCTCTAAAATCACAAATTTGCATCAACTCTATCGACATAGATTACGGAAAGAAATATATCCTCATATTCGGAACCAAGTCGAATTCAAATGAGACTCCGTCACACAAGACCTCCAGTAACTATGAATAGAATATCCTAAAGCCCTATGATTCACAGACATGTCGCTAAGTACTTTTTAAAAAGTCTGATACAGCAAGTCGTCGACACGTTGATAAAATTCTTTAAAATATTCATTTATATATTATAGTTATTAATTTTTTTTTATTGAAATCTTTTTAAAAAGTCTGTTTGATACACATTCTTTCAAAATACATTCTTTCAAAACTCATTTTCAACCACATATTTTTCAATAAAATAATATTTTTCATCACATCAATAACTTTTCCTTACTTTTTAACCACATATTTCTCATCATATCACTATTTAAAATACATTCTTTTCTCAATAATATACATCAAACACACNTCATTTTCAACCACACATTCTTCAATAAAATAATATTTTACATCACGTTAATAATTTTTTCTTACTTTTTAACCACATATTTCTCATCATATCACTATTTAAAATACATTCTTTTCTCAATAATATACATCAAACACACCCTAAGAGTATCTATTAGTTATTTAATAATAACTTTGATTTAAAAATATATAATATTTTCATAAAAAAATGACTGGTGTTCGAAAAGTGTCGGTATCCGACGTGGACACACCACTCGAGTTGAAAGTGTACGTGCAACACAGCTCAGGCCAAAAGCTTTTCAGGTACCCTAATTGTCTCTTTATGCACATTTGATGGTCGTGCACGTGGGAATGCCTCACGAGAATTCAACATCACATTTTGCAGCTTATTAGAAGTCGGAGTTATTTTGAAGACTGTTGACATCAATATCAACGCCATAGACTGATAGACATAATTTGACAGCAACACTTTCAAATTGAGACTGTTATGAATAAAGTAACTCAACAACATTTTACACAAGCATAGATAGAAACATATATACCACAAATAAAGAAAACAAATTTTAAGAAAATTAAGCAGCATGTAGTGAAAATGTACGAAATCATGTTTCTAATTCTTCAACTTGACACCCACAAACACAATTCAAGAACAATGGGAATTCAATTAACATACCTGTAGAAGAAGAAGAAGAGAAAGCAAGATTTCTGATATGGTTCCTCAGAGGAAATTGTGAAGGTGAAGAAACTTTATGACATGGTTTAGCATTTGCCACATAGCCGACCTAGTGAAGTTGTGGACCCACGCCTTCCGAACCACCAACCATAGAAGACAAAGCCCAAATGGTAATTTTCGAGGCCCATTATTAATTCTAGGTGGAAGTGTCGAGGAGGCCCAACAGATCCTAAGCTCCACTCCAATTAGTGACAACCCACGTGCAGAGATCTTGAATTTATTAAAGAGATCTTATTTGAGTGATTGATGTGACGAGATATTTTTCACATAAACACAGAAATCTTGTCAATAGTGTGTAAGAGAATTAAATGCTTTGTAAAGCTAGGAAATCAAAATGATGGCTAGGATTTGATGCTTCGATCGTAGGGATAAGGTCACGTGTAATTTCATCCAATGGTCACCATTTCATTTGTAATACTATAAATACCCCCACCATATAACAGTTGAAGACTAATGCAACTTTAGATACTTGAAGCAATCGGTTTTACTCTCTCACATTCATTTACAATCTTAAAATTAAGTTCATTGCGATTGGTTATTATTGTACAATCGTGTTTTAGATATCTTATCGGAACCCGAACGGAAACGTCTCGTGTCGTTGAGCATCTCTCACGTCCAATTGTGGAGTGATCATGACCATTGATCCATCTTTACATGTTGGATATAGCTTACGCATGCACGAGTGGGTCCTGCATCTGTTGGCAACATATTTTGAGGTCAACAGATTGGCGCCGTCTATGGGAAGCTACACTACAACCGCGAGCAACCCCGTGGAAAAAGCTTTTTGAAAAAAATAGTTTGAGCATCCCCCTTGAAAAATGATTTGTTCTTGAAAAAAGAACAAGAGGAAGCCCCCGGAGCTAGAAACCGACTCAATTGTGAACTTGAAAAGAGATGAGCCCGGATGGAGACGCCCCTCCCAGGTGTGTGAGGAAAAGCGAAGACGAAATCCCCGCTACAGTCGCCCCGGCGGGTCGACGTCAACCCACCACCGTCACAGACGAGGTGGAATGAGGATGGCGACACAACTCACCAGGGAAATATCCACCATGGCAGCTAACATGAGGAGCATTACCAACCAAAATTTGACGATGCAATTGAGACAAATGCAAAGCCAAGGAGACCATACAATCCTTCCCTACGCACATCAGGGGCAGTACCAACGAGAAGATGAGGTACAAAGTCAGGGAGAACATCCTCTTAGGCGCACCAGGGAAATAAGTCCTCAAGAAAGAAAATTGGAGGTTGACATCTCCTCCAATTACGCATCTGGCCGACCCACCGAGGCACCAATCAACATGGAAGGTAACTTCCCTCTGGAATATGAGCTTGAGGCTAGGCCTCAGGGGTCTATCAGAGTATTCGACCGAATCAGCCTGCAAATTCGAGGCCTAGGCAACCTCAGCACTATGAAATGCCAGCGCCTAGGAACAAGCATCGGCCTCCACCCCTTGAGACTTGGCAACAGGAGGAAAGGCAAGAATATGCCCCCCGTGTTGTTCCACCGAAGCATAGGCATCAAAGGAGGGATGAGGAGGCTGGGGACCAAGCAGGCCCTTCTGCTCCACCACCCAGGTATGAGGCGGATGAAAATTACGATTCTGATGGACATCAACGATCTTGCGACTTAGACGATGATGATAAGAATCTGCCCTTCTCACGGGAATTGAGGAATGCCTAGGTGCCTAACCACTACGTGATGCCTAAAATACCGAAGTACGATGGGAGAGGTGACCCAGCCAAACATTTGAACAGTTACAAAACACACATGAGCTTGAGAGGTGCCACCCTAGCCGTGAAATGCAGAGCTTTTCACTTGACTCTCAGTGGAGCAGCTGAAATTTGGTATAGTAGGTTACCACCTCGGAGCATTTGGAGCTGGCCAGAATTCAAGAATACCTTCTTAAAAAGGTTCGCTGTTAGCAAAGAAGGAAAAGTTTTCTGTCCCGTTTCACCGACGAAATGACGTATTGTGTTCAAGTTACCGATGAGAGGTTTTATCAGCATTGCTGGGAGGCCTAAATATGAACACCCTATTTTGGAGAGATGTTCAAAGTCAGGACCCGACTACATATGATGCCTTGCTAGAAATGATGAGGCGAGAGATTATCAACGAAGAATTGATTGACCATAGAAATAGGGCTAGTCAGGGTCTCTAGCCTCAACAGAGGCAGTGTAGGAGAGGCCCCACCTCCCACCTAATGGATCATCAATGGAACCAGACTGGCAACAAAATCGTCCCCAACTCGGGACAAGAACTTGCCACGGCCACCTTAAACGCGGTGCCCACATTGGCCTACGAGGTCATCACAACCGCAACCAATGTTCAACAAACTGAACCGTTACAATAGACCCCCCGAAAGGGACGAGGCCAAGGACGAAGTTCGGGACCTAAAGGTAGGCCAAACCCCTCCAGAATACTGCACATATCACCATTCATACAGCCACAACACGGCAAATTGCAGAGACATTGCCCACCATCCCAAGCGGGCAATTCTTCAAAATGATCAATGAAATGACTCACGATAGAGAAATAGGCCCCACCTAGACGCGACCAACCGCCTAGGCATGACGAGGCCACTCCCCGCCATCGAGATGTTTTTTCCCGACGGAGGAGGGGACACGAAGATGAAAGGTCGAGGGACGGGCAACGAAGAGACCGTCAAAACCAAGCACCAAACGTCCCCATCCATGAGATTGATACAATCTTTAGAGGCCTTACGTTGGGGGGGAGACAAGAAACTCCCAAAGAAATTATGCCAAAGAAACTAAGGGCCCCATGTTGACCAGTTATATAGTAAACAACACTTCCCGGAAGAATCAGGCACCATCTATTGTGTTCACACAAGAAGATGCAGAGGGAGTTCACTACCTCCATTGCGATGCCCTGGTGGTAAGGGTCGTGGTGGCCTGAAATGGGCTAAAACGAATTTTGGATCACGAGTTAACCCCCATCACCACCCCCTATATGGTTTCACAGGGGATAGCATAATTTCGAGGGGTAAAATCAAGCTTACAATAGAAATGGGGGAGCCACCCCTATCGACTCTAAACTTCAAGGAATTTCTGATAGTTGATAGCAAGTCGGCCTACCATGGGGTGTTGGAAAGGCCTGCATTGAAAGACTTGGGAGCCGTCACCTCCATCCACCACTTGTGCATGAAGTTTCCTACCGATCATGGAGTGGCAACGGTAAAGGGTGACCAAAGAGAAGCAATGGAATGTTACTTGAACTCTGTCAGAAAAGCTGAACCCAGAGACGTCAACATGCTAACAGCAGACGTGGACATGGTAGATGCTCCCGAGGAAATACATGCGCTCGATGAGATCGACCCCAGCATAATTGAAATCGAGTCCCAAACTGCTCCAGTGGAGGACCTGGAGAGCTTCCCAGTGGACCACCTGGATCCCGGTAAATTGTTACACGTGGGAAGGGCCTAATGCTAGGAGGCACGAGGATATGGTAGGCATTGACCCCAAGGTCAGCTGCCACCACTTGAAAATTGATCCTAAATCTGCCCCGCATAGACAAAAGAGAAGAGCTCTCAACCCGGAATGATATGAAGCCCTGAAGGAAGGGGTACGAAGTTAATTAAGAATGGCTTCATCCGGGAGGCCCAATACCCGAAATATATCTCCAACCCGGTTCTAGTAAAGAAGCACAGCGGAAAGTGGAGGGTGTGCATCGACTTTTCCGACCTCAACAAAGCATGCCCCAAGGATAGTTTTTCCCTTCCCATAATAGATCAACTTGTAGACTCCATCGCGGGACATGAATTGTTGAGCTTCATGGATGCTATTCCGGTTACAATCAAATTCCCATGTACCCGGTAGATGAAGAGAACACCTCTTTCATCACCGTTGCTACAAGATGATGCCCTTCGGGCTGAAGAATGTCGGGGCCACCTATCAAAGGCTTGTTAACAAAATGTTCACCGACCTCACAATGGAAGTCTATGTGGATGATATGCTCGTTAAAAGCCTGAAAACAGGTAATCATATAGCCCACTTAAATGATAGCTTCCAAATCCTAAGAAAGCACCATATGAAGTTGAACCCCCTCAAATGCGCTTTCGGTGTTGCTTCAGGCAAGTTTTTAGGCTACGTGGTTAACCAAAGGTGCATCGAAGCAAATCCCGAGAAGATACGAGCATTGGTCGAAATGAGGTCCCCTCAAAAATCGAAAGAAGTACAAAATTTAACCAGGCACGTGGCTGCCCTCAGGCGCTTCATCTCGAAGGCTACTGACAAATGTCTCTCCTTCTTTAAGATCCTAAAGGGGAGGAAGAAATTTCAATGGACCGAGGAGTGTAAGCGGCCTTCCAGGAGTTGAAGAAGCACTTAGGATAGGTCCCCTCCTCCGAAACCCAAGCTCGGAGAGGCCCGCAACTTTACTTGGCTCTCTCAAATGAAGCCATTAGTGATGTACTTGTCAGAGAAGAAGGTACCACCCAACTACTGGTTTACTACGTCAGCAAGGCATTGCTAGCTCCCGAAACCCGGTACCCGGATATGGAGAAGTTAGCATTGGCACTGATCACCGCATCAAGGAAATTGTGGCCCTATTTCCAAGCCCATACGATACATGTATTGACCAATTTCCCTCTTCGACAAGTACTTCAAAAGCCAGACGCCTCTGGGAGACTATTGAAATGGGCGGTGGAGTTAAGCAAGTTTGACGTTTTCTTTAAAACCAAGGTAGCCATCAAAGGCCAGGCCCTAGCGGGTTTTGTAGCTGAATTTGTCAATGTCCCCGAGATGGAAGGGAATGTGGAACCTACCGAGCCCCCCACGTGGAATCTTTTCGCGGACGGGTCAGCCGGGGACGCGACTTCGGGAGCGGCATGGTCCTAATAAACCCTGAAAGTCATAAATTGAACAGTACGTTACGGTTCGGATTTAAAGCCACCAATAACACAGCCGAGTATGAGGCGCTGCTTTTCGGCCTTAAGTTAGCAAAAAAGATGCAAGTGAAGAAGCTATACATTAACAGCGACTCTCAACTCGTTGTTGGCCAAGTAAACGGCAACTTCACAGCCAGAGATAAAGGTATGGCTGCATACCTCCAGTTAGTGATGGACTTGCTCCCATCCTTTGAAAAGTTCAAATTAGCCCAAGTCCCACGCATGGAGAATGCCCATGCTAATACTCTGTCAAAGTTGGGGAGTAGCAAAGGCTCGAAATTACTAACGGTAGTGCCAATTGAGCACATCTCGAATCCATCCATCATCATGGAAGAGGTGATATGGGTGGAAGGGACCCCCTCCTGGATACAACCCATAGTGGCTTACCTCAAGGACCAGGTCCTCGCCAATGACAAAAACGAGGCTCATAAGCTGAGGTGGAGGTCTGGTCATTTTATTTTTATATGATGTCTTGTATAGACGAGGGTTTTCCTCTTCATTCTTTCAATGTGTTGGGGTGAGGAGGTGACCTATATACTACGTGAAATTCATGAAGGCGTTTGCGGTAACCACTCGGGAGGATTGCCATTGGTACAGAAAGTACTAAGGCAGGGATATTACTGGCCAACCTTGAAAAAGGATGACATTCAATTTGTACGAAGATGCGATAAGTGTCAACGTTTTTCCCCTATTCAAAGGCAACATTCTCAAGAGATAACGGCCGTAACTAGCCCTTTGCCTTTTACCAAGTGGGGTGTGGACCTCATAGGCCTTCTACCCAAGCGCAAAGGAAGTGTCAATTTTTCCATTGTTGTAATAGACTATTTCACGAAGTGGGTTGAAGCCAAACCTTTGGTAAAGATCACAGAAGCTAACACTTCCAAATTTCTATGGAAGAACATCATATTTCGGTTTGGAATTTCCCATTTGATTGTATCAAACAATGGGAAGCAATTCGATAACAAGAAGGTCAAGGACCTTTGTGAAGAGCTCGGGATCAAAAAGCACTTTTCCACCCCTCATCATCCCCAGATAAATGGACAAGTCGAAGCTGTGAGCAAAACTATAAAACACACTTTAAAAAAGAAGCTTGACACAGCCAAAGGGGCCTGGGTTGATGAGCTGTCACAGGTGCTGTGGGCAATCTGAACTACAAGCAGGACCCCAACTGGAGAAACTCCCTTCTCAATGGCCTATGGTACTGAGGCCATGAACCCCGTAGAAGTTGGGTTACCCTCCCCACGAAGACTGCATTTTAGTGAGATATCGAATGACGAGCTTAGGAGGTACGAGCTCGATTTTCTTGAGGAAAAGAGAGATAACTCCCAAGTGAAGCTAGCTGTATACCAAAGGAAGATGACTGGATACTATAATGCTAAGGTAAAGAAAAGGTCCTTCCGGATGAATGATTTGGTGCTTCAGAGAGTGTTTTTATCCTCCAAAGAACCAGGGGTAGTAACCCTGGGCCCAAACTGGGAAGGACCATACCGTATCAAGGAAAAACTCTGACCTGGCATGTACCGAATCGAAGACATGGGTGGTAAGGAACATCCTCATCCATGGAACATCGAGCATTTAAGAATGTACTACTAATGAATGCACTGAATAGTTGGAATATCATTCCCAACCTTTGTAAATAAATAAACACTTTGCACGAAAGGCTAAGGAACAATGTGTTTGAAAAATGTGGGTGCCTCGGAGGAGAGGGTCAAAGTCCCCAAAGGGATTTCCTCGCTTGAACTCTGAGGCATACAACACAAGCTTCACCTTGACGAAGCTGAACGTCAAGGGAGAAGCCCTCACATGGATGAACCATCCACCATGTAAGGAAGCGTGGGCGCCTCGGAGGAGAGGGTCAAAATCTCCAAAGGGATTACCTCGCTTGAACTCTGAGGCATACAACACAAGCCTTACATTGACGAAGTTGAATGTCAGGGAGAAGCCCTCACGTGGATGAACTATCAACCATATAAGGAAGCGTGAGCACCTCGAAGGAGATGATCAAAATCCCCAAAGGGATTACCTCGCTTGAACTCCGAGGCGTACATCACAAGCCTCACCTTGACGAAACTGAACGTCAAGGGAGAAACCCTCACATGGATGAACCATCTACCATATAAGGAAGTGTGGGCGCCTCGGAGGAGAGGGTCAAAGTCCCCAAGGGATTACCTCACTTGAACTCCGAGGCGTACAACACAAGCCTCACATTGATGAAGCTGAATGTCAAGGGAGAAGCACTCACATGGATGAACCATCCACCATGTAAGGAAGCGTAGGCGCCTCGGAGGAGAGGGTCAAAATCCCCAAAGGGATTAGCTCACTTGAACTCTGAGGCGTACAACACAAGCCTCACCTTGATGAAGCTGAACGTCAAGGAAGAAGCCCTCACATGGATGAACCATCCACCATCTAAGGAAGCGTGGGCGCTTCGGAGGAGAGGGTCAAAGTCCCCAAAGGAATTACCTCCCTTGAACTCCGAGGCGTACGATTCAAGCCTCATCTTTAAACTGAGTTATTCAAATATGAGGTTAAGTTATTCAAAATATAATCTCAAAGGAAAGGCGTGTTGAAAATATTGACAGTTAGATTTAATCGAGCTATTTAATCGTTTGTCGAAGCCTTCATACTTGTAAAGAAATTGGTAAAAACAGGGAAATAACGAGCAAAGAAATTTGTGAAGAAATCCATTCATTAAAGACAAAATAATTACATTTGGGGGCCAAGGGCGTTACAAATCATGAACATAACTTATACTACTGTTGAGGTGGCTGAGGTGCCAACGCCTCGTTGGTAGGCGCTTTGGTTGCAACTTGATCTGGAACATCTTCAGCAAGAACTTCTTGATCAGCAGCTTCCTCGGTCGGTGTTTGAGGGACCTCATCTAAAAACTCTGCCTTCAACTCTGAAGCGTCGAGTTCTAGGTACAGCTCATCCACCCTTTCCACCTTCTCGGCATAAGCGAACCTTCGCCAGTAGATGGCGAACCGCTGGTACTCTTCAGTCAAATGAAAGTTAGCAATGTAATGTTTGACCGTCTCCACTCCTACCTGTTGAGCCTCAGCTTCAACCCTCTTTACCTCTTTCGTGTAATATCGTACTTGTTCATCCATTAACTGGTTGGCATACCTACATCCAATGAGTTCTAAGTTTTTCTTCTCCAGAGCCTCTACAGTTATTTTTTGGTGGTTGTCTGAGGTCTCCACCTTCTTAATTAATGAGGCTACTTCACATTCGGATTCGTAGACCTCCTTTTTCAGAGCATCTATCTCAGCCAGTGCAGAATTCATCTTTGCCTCATCCTCAACCCGCTTGACTCTCATCAGCTCAGCCTCAGAGTTCACCTTCTTTACTTCAGCCTCGACAATAACAAGTGGACACATATGTTTGCCACCGCTCCGTCCAGAACTTGTTAAAATTTTCTGTAGCACTTCTGACCTCAAGGGGCAGTAGCTCAATCAAGGCTGGGGCAATCTTATCATCCCTCCCAGCCAACAGGGTTCCTCTCCACCTAGCCCTTCTCGGTTGCCTTGGAGGCTCACGCTCCCTCCTCAACAGCCTCGTCCTGAGCCTTCCGAACTTGCTCAGTCTTCATTTCTTTTATTACAGACTCTATGAGCTTCGGCTGTTGGGGAACATCATTCTCAGAATGGGACACAAAAGTCCCAAATTTCACTGGAGCCCCACCCATGTGGACCAGTTTCCTTTTCTTCTGGGCCTCTTCCATTTTCTCCTTACCTCTGTCGACAGCTCCCTTGCCCTTTTGAGGAGCCTCATCCTCAGCTCCCTTCTCGATATTGACCTTGCTGAGGTGCTTCAACTTGCCTCTCACTTGTTTAGCCCCAGAATAGGAAGGCTTTAGGGCCTTGGCACCAGTTGGGGCTGTGGCCTTCAGTATATTGGCCACGTCAGGAATGGGATACTCCTTCTTGGCAAATTTGTCTACAAATACCCAGAAGAGGTTAGAAGCATACATCAAGCTAAATGAAATAAAAACAAGTAAAAGAGCCTCATACCTTTGGGGGCCATTAGTCCACAATCAATAAAGTATCTGCTTCGATCAATGAAGTGGTCGAAACTGCGTAGCTTCAAGGATCGCTTGTAGATGTCCTCAATCACGTCCCACTCCGCCTCGTGAAGTTCGAAGCGCATGCTAGAATCTGCAAACAAGAAAGCAATTAGCATGAGGCACAAAAAATTAATTAAAACCATGTAGAGCGAGGCACTCACGTGCTTCATAATACTGGGTCGGCACCATGCAGGCTGGGATGGTGTCTCCTTCCACCCTCTACCATCTACGCCTTACCCAGTACCAAGATTCTTTCCAGCCTTTTATGGAGGTAGGAAGCCCCACAACAAAGGGAGCATGAGCTTCCCGGGGAGTAAGGTAATACTACTCTTTAGAGTCATATTTCCCCACTACCCTAACTTGGAAGATGGTTAGGAAGACATGCAGGGGCATGTCCTCACCTAAAGATACCTTATTCCAAAGGAAGTAGGCCCCAACTAATTGACTCCACCCTTTCGATAAGATTTGGGTCGAAGATAACATGAAGGTCCTCAACACCGCCCTAAAAAAGGGGGTGCAGAGGCAGACGCACTCATGCTTTCAGCAGGAATTCACAAATGGCCACACAACCCGGCCTCGAAAAACAGGCACGTTCGTGGGCCTCGGGAACTAACATCTCTACGTAGTAAGGAATGTAATATTTCTTCCTAAGTTCGGCTAGTTTGGCGGAGGTTATGGAGGAAGGAATTTTTACAGCCCCCCAACCTACCTCGTAATCTATGGGCTCCTCACTCATCGTGTACTCTCCCTTCGACCTCTCAGACACTGACTCCTCTCCGAACCTAGCTATTGTAACTACCCTAGACGCCTCAGAATCCATAAAAACCACAGGAAAATATGCAAAAAGTACAGAAATTGATGAAGGATTGTGAAAAGGATTTCACAAGACAATACCTACTAAAGGATGACACCTAAGAATGCTCGTCGGAGGACAAGAAGACGGCGGAAAGTTTTCGGAGATTAGAGTGCTTGAGAGAATTCAGTTGATTTTCGCCAAAGTAAAATTCAAAAAATGGTAGAGTTTGAATTTTTATATGAAGAAGGAACCAATCATAATCGTTGGATCGAAGCCCAACGAATCTGAAGCGTTCATTCTGTGATAAATCTGAGCCATAGAATTCAAACGGTTTGTTTCACCCACGCCTCAGATTCATTCATGATTATCACGTACCAGCTTCGGCGCGTCAGTTTGTTTTGGCAGAAACACGCAACCATCATTAGCCATCATTGCACATTTAATGCAACGGCTGTACGTGTATTGGAAGTTGTACTGCTTCAACTGTCCCACCTTGGTAACATGCGTTTCGGTCAAATAATGGCATCAATATCAAGGGCAATCAAAGAGAAATGAGTCTCGACAGTTCAGCACCTCACTGCCTCAGCTCCAAAAACAAATTCAGCTACCTTCAAAGTAAATGAGCCTCAGCAGTTCAGCACCTCACTGCCTCAGGTCCAAAAACAAATTCAACTACCTTCAAAATAAATGAGCCTCGATAGGGGAGCACCTCACTCCCTCAACTCGAAAAACAAATTCAACTACCTTCAAAGTAAATGAGTATCGGCAGTTCAGTACCTTACTGACTCATCTCCAAAAACAAATTCAGCTACCTTCAAAGTAAATGAGCTTTTGCAGGGGAGCACGTCACTGCCTCAGCTCCAAAAATAAATTCAGCTATCTTCAAAGTAAATGAGCCTCGACAGTTCAGCACCTTACTGCCTCAGCTCCAAAAACAAATTCAACTATCTTCAAAGTAAATGAGCATCGACAGTTCAGCACCTTCAAAATAAATGAGCATATGCAGTTCAACCATTTACTGCCTCAGCTCCAGTAACAAATTCAATTATCAACTCCACGCATAATATAAATATATATGCTTGGATTTGGGAGACTATCATGATGGGGTCAGAAATTTTAAAGCTTTCTTGCGATGCCCAAGGAGGGCACTTCGTTGACTACTAAAAATCCACACATAATATAAATAATCATACATGGACTTGGGGGACTATTGTTATGACTTGGTACTAGCATTTGCCACGTAGCCGGCCCAGTCAAGTTATGGACCCACGCCTGCCGAACCAACAGCCATAGAAGACAAGGCCCATTATTAATTCGAGGTGGATGTGCCGAAGAGGCCCAACAAATCCGAGGCTCCACTCCAATTAGTGACGGCCCACGTGCAGAGATCTTGAATTTATTAAAGAGATCTTATTTGAGTGATTGATGTGACGTCTATAAAAAGTATATTTGTGTCTTGTCTTGTCTTGTCTTGCCAATAGGGTGTAAGAGAATTAAATGCTTTGTAAAGCTAGGAAATCAAAATGATGGCTAGGATTTGATGCTTCGCCGTAGGGATGAGGCCACGTATAATTTCATCCAAGAGTCATCATTTCATTTGTAATACTATAAATACCCCCACCATGTAACAGTTGAAGACTAATGCAACTTTAGATACTTGAAGCAATTGATTTTACTCTCTCACATTCTTTTACAATCTTAAAATTAAATTCATTGCGATTGTTTATTATTGTACAATCGTGTTTTGGATATCTTGTCGGAACCCGAACGAAAACGTCTCGTGTCGTTGAGCTTCTCCCACGTCCAATTGTGGAGTGATCCTAACCGTTGATCCGTCTTTGCGTGTTGGATATAGCTTACGCATGCACGAGTGGGTCCGGCATCTGTTGGCAGCATATTTTGAGGTCTATAGAAACCATGCTCCTTCCTGCCTCCATTACACAAATACTTATAATTTGGGAGTTCTTGTGTTGGGGAAAAACGACAAATAAAAAGAAAAAGTCTTTTCAATATTCTATTGTACGATAACTTATGTGCATTTCATCAAGTTCTTTGCACATTGAAAATGTAAAGGAAGATTAGAAAGGAAAATCGGGAGTTTGAAGTTGCCAGTATATGGGTACCAGAAATTGTACCCATTTTTTGTCTTTTTCTTATTTTAAAAGCCTTTGGTCAAATTATATTTCCTATCACTGCCAAAACTGAAGATTCTTCCCCCCCCCCCCTCTCCACCCACCCACCCACCCCCCCTAACACAACCAATGGCCCCCCTTATTAATACCCCACCCCAAACAATAACTCCCACCTGACAAAAGCCAACGCCCCTTATTAAAACCACACCCAACCCCATGATTCTACAAATTGAAGCATTGTCTTGATTTTTTTGGGTAAAAGTTTTGCTTCTTCAGAGTTTTGGGTAAAAGTTTTGCTTCTTCATTGAAGCTATACCTAACCAAGCTGTCCCGGGGGTGATTGTCACTGATCAGGATGGTGCAATTTCTAGAGTTGTTAGAGAAGTTTCCTAGTACATTGTACCGATATTGTTTGTGGCATATTTTGAATAAGTTCTCCGAGAAGATGAGTGTCATGTTGTATAGGGATCAGTACCACATATTGGTAAATATCATTAGAAAATCAGAGTCCGCGGAGGAGTTCGAGCACCGTTGGACCGAGGTGATGGAAACCACGGAGTCAGGGAGTAATGAATGGCTCCAAAGCATCTATGAAATACGGAGTCGATGGGTGCCTGCGTACGTCAAACACGTCTTCACAGCAGGGATGTCCAGCAGCCAGAGATCAAATAGCAATCACGCATTCTTTAAGAGATATGTAGAAAAGAAAAACTCATTGATGGATTTCATCACAAGATTTAGTTGGGCTTTAAAGCATCAGAGACATCAAGAGTTAATTGCTAACCACGCTGATCTTTACGAGCAACCTCGAGTAACTACGTCTTCGATGATGGAAAATCAGATGGCAGGTATACACACGAAGACAATTTTTTTGCTTTTCCAAAAAGAATTAGTGCTGAGTAATTTCTACGTTTGCTCAAGGAGATCAAGCTCGGATGTGCTAAAAGTTTATGTGATTCATCGGTATGATCTAGGGCATACAGACAGTCGACAGCAACAGTTGACTTATTTCACAGAGTCCGATCTCATCTCATGTAGTTGCCAAATGTTTGATTTTGTTGGATATCCATGTCGTCACATGCTTTCCTTTATGAAGAAAAAACAAGTGATGCTTTTATCAGATAAATATATACTTCGGAGGTGGACAAAGAATGCGAAAGTTGGCCCTGTATACGATTTAGAAGATGGTGTGTCATATGGACAGTCATTATAATCAAGGCATGGAATGTTGACTTATATGGCATCAGAATTGGTCGAAGAGTACGCTTTAACAGACGCTCGCAGCAACTTCCTCTTGGATGAGTTTCGAGGTCTCAAAATACGGGCAAAAGAGATTGACGATGGATGAGATGTCGGAATGAGTAGGAATAGAAGCCAGAGCCGCGACAAGACTCGGGTTGTTGTTGATCCAAATCCTGTTAGGACTAAAGGGTGCGGAAAGCGGCTTAAGTCAGGGAAGGAGAAAGCGATGTCTCAGCCTAGCAGAAATTGTGGTGCTTGTGGTCGTAATGGACATGATAGAAGAACTTGTCCCACACTTAAGTCTAGGTATTTTAAACTCGATTTACTCATTATTTTGTTGAGTGTTGTATAAATACTAATCATATTAAACTTGTCTTATTGCTTAAAGTTGTTTTTTGTGCACTTTCAAGTCGTATCTCGTGGACGAGCCTTATCACCCACAGTTCTCGTTTGATGAAACGCATAATGATAGGTACATTAGTGTTGACAGTAGTAACTACAATGGTTTCCATAGTTTCCCCAACGACGACTTTCCATAGGACCTGCTTCATTTTCCTCGAGTTACTTATGTGATTGTACTGAATTTATAATTATAAGTTTTTGCGAGTAGGGCCCATTTCAAATCTAAAATCGTATTACTATACTTTTCATTTTGTTAAGTTTTAATGTTCTTTTCACGTTTTTTGAATGGTCAAAATAATTATCAAAATAACACCTCAAGACAATCCGTCTGATAATTTTTTATATAAATAAATAAAGAATGTGATATTTTCAAGGTAAAATATGTGGTTGAAAAGTAACTTAGATAAATGTGTGTGGTTAAAAAGTGATTTTAGAAAATATATTTATAAATTATAAACAAGTTACCAAACGAGGTTAAGTGGACTAAAAATTAACTAAAAAGTAGTGATCATTAGAATTTAAAAAAAAATGACGTAAAGAAGATTTTTTAAATGGAAAGTGCTGCTTTTATGGATGGTTGGTGGGGGTTGAATGGGGGTAGGAAGTACTTTGACTGCCAAAAACTTTGAGAAACAAGAAAATGATTGAAATAAGGAAAATGACAAAAACGGGTACAATAACTTGTACCCGTAATGGGTACCTGAGCAAAATCGTATACAAGAATCAGACTGTTGATAAACCCATCATTCCAATGGATTGGCTTGTTTTCAGCTTGGTATTCTTGATTGACTATTATGCCCCTGATATTTTCAATAATTGCGTTTTAATCCTCCTCTTTCTTTAGCCCAATCCATATTATGCCCAATTTAACTAAATCAAGTGAGAAACGGACATAAACACTAGTTGAAGCCAATGGAAAGGAGCAAATTTGTGTACTAGTTTATGTAGACTTTTATTTTTAGCACATACTTTATTGATGGCAAATGAAGATATTTTAATTAGGATTTTGCTACTTATACATCAAAATTGTACATAAAGGGTTACATAATATGATGTGAAGTGAAAAGATTTGATAAAAAAGTTAACTGTGTTTTAAACTAACAAATTGTAGAGTATCATGTGACATTATGTAACTCATTATGTAATCTCTAATGTACATGTAGCAAGATCATTTTAATTATATATTGCCTTTCAAAAATCTCAATTGTGATGGGAACACGAATGAGGGAGAGCTGTCCTGCTCCGTTGACACTCTTGCCTAATCTTAACTGTTACGAGGAAGAAAAATATAACAGATAGTTACTCTTATCTTTGTGATGACACACACTACAAATAATGTCTCTTACTTCATTAATCCACATTCAATTTGAAGAAATTACTTTAAAATAAGATGCTACTCGACTTGAATCGCTTCAATCTTGTCGAGTCTTAAGAGAAGAGATCTGGACAAATTATAGGCCCAACTTTAGAATGAAAAAAATAGAAATTACACCCAACCAAGTTTTTTTAAGATTCAACTTTAAAAATCAAATTTAAGGTTTGTTTATACAAAAATCAGATTATAATTAAAAATTTTAATATTAATAATAATATTATAAAATTAATTTAATTTACATACCCCACTCTCCACCATTAACCCACCCAACCCGATTTTCAATATAAAAACCCTAATCACTTTCCTCTTCCTTCTCTCTTCTCTCTTTTATCACTCCGGTGACTTATCTCCACTGTCAAGCAGCTTATCTCTATCAGTAGCGTGCCACTCTCGACGACTTATCTCTACCGCCAAGCAATGACGGCTCATTGCACGCAGCGGCGTGTCCTTCTCACCGTTCGAATCAGAGGCGGGGCGAAATTTTCTCTACATTTTCTTCTCGTCGCTCATTAGAGGCCTTCCAGCAGCCTGGCTTTGTTTCTCTCTTCTTTTGATTTTGTGGTGGCGAGGGTTTTTTAATTGATTTTGCAATTTATTAAGGTGTAGGCACAGGAGGCGATGGCGGTGGCTTGTTTGGAAATTTTGTTGGTGGTGGTGGAGGTTGTGGTGTGGTGGAGGTGGTGGTGGTTGGTACAGACGTTGTTGATGTAGTTGGTGGTTGTGGTGGTCACAATGGTGCAGGCGATGGTATTGGTGGTGGTGGTGGTGGTGCAGCTGTCGTAATAGTTCTATTGGTGGTGCAGGTTGTCATGTTGGTGTTGTGGTGCGGCATTTAGTTGTTGACAGTGATGGAGTGGTGGCGCAGGTGGTTGTGATAGTGCAACTTTTGTTGTAGATCTGATTTGTTGATTTTTTTTTTTAGGCAGCAATTTTGTTGGATCTTGTTGGTGGCAGTGGTTTTGGTGGTTGCGGCAGCGGTGTTTGGGGTGGGGTGGGGTGGGGTGGCGTGGGGGATTAAGAGGATTTGTGATCAATTATTTATTGTGGCCAAAAATTTAAATATCTTGTAACTAAAAAACATGTAACCATAGTGACCTAAAAATTTGAGCTGTCAATTATAAAATTTGTAATCAATAAATAAATTGTGATCTATAAAAATTTTAATTTGTGACCAAAAAATAATTTATGACCAATTAATTCAAGAATTTGTAATCAAATTATAAAGAATTGTGACCTTAATATATTAAATTAATAAAATATGTTTTATTTAATTATTTCAGAACTAAAATTTAATGATATTTGATTTTTGAAGTTTTATACCTTATTTATTAATTTTGAAATGAGTCATAATTAATCTCTTCGATGTAAAAATTTTCCAAAAAAAAGAAAATAGTAGTTTCCAAAAGTTCATTAGCCCATGTTTGGTACACAATCTTTCAAAACTCATTTTCAACCACACATTTTTCAATAAAATAATATTTTACATCACATCAATAATTTCTCCTTACTTTTTAATCACATATTTCTCATCGATCACTATTTAAAATACATTATTTTCTCAATAATATTCGTCAAACACACCCTAAATAGAAATGTTATTTTCTGATGTTGACGATGACATGATACGTGATATTGAAGAGGTCAAGATCTTCTTTATTAAAAGTCTCTATAACTTGACACAATAAATAAACTAGCACAAATTCCCTACTTAAATATCTTAGGGTCCGTTTGATTGCAATAGTAAAAAATGAGTGGAAAGAAAATGAATTCCAGAAAAAATAATTGCCTAGACTTGTTTTCCAGGAAATTGTTAATTAAATGTGTTTGATTGGTATAATTTTTCACCCGAAAAATTTTAAAATTTTAGATCTTTTTGTGTTCGTTTGGTTTTGTTTTACATAAAAATTGTCCATTAAAATGAAAATTATTTTTACAATTGGTTATAAAATTTGTTCCAATTGCCAAAAAAAAAAAAAAAAGCTAAAAAATCTTTTACCACCAAAAAGGCAAAAAAACAAATTCANAAAAAAAAGCTAAAAAATCTTTTACCACCAAAAAGGCAAAAAAACAAATTCAACAATTTCCTAGAAAAGAGGCACGTGACGAAACAAATTGGAAAACCAATTCCCTAGAAAATTTCACCTATCAAACACTACTTTCGTTGGAAAAAGGAAAAAGTTTTCCAACTACCCTAGAAAATAATGCATTTCAAACACTACCTTAACGTAAAAATGCAGCCCAACAAAATTATAAATCTATATCACTGTTATGTAGTTTCTATCTATTCGGATTTTGTAAAATCTGCAGATAAAAGATAAAACACAATTCTTGACTAGGTAACTATCATCAAAGGGAAGTGCTACATGTACACAATTTTTTACACAATCTTCTACACCCCACTCATATGAAGGGGGGCCCACACACAATAAAATATTTGTGGGCCCCCCTCCATGTGAGGGGGTGTAAAAGACTGTGTACGCCACAAGGTGTACACATAGTATTTTCCATCATCAAAAGCTACCAGCAGCAATTAACATCACTTCTCATAAAGAGCTTCTGCAGCCATCATCTACGTCTCTCCGTTTCTCGCGTTTGCAGTAAAGCCAGAGAGGAAAACTCGTAAAAATTGTAGCAGAAGATTAAAGCAAACGTTAACTGCTCATTACCCTCTGTTTGGTGTAAAAAATGCCATCACCTTGTACAACAGCTTTTTTTGGTGTATACACCGAAAATAATTCCATATTTACACTCTCGATCCTTCGCAATCCGGTCTTTACAGGCTTTCATAAGCACATCCGAATGAGTCAACATCCATCGCCAATTTTCTTATTCATAAGTCTCCTTTTACCTTGAGCTTTAGTTTCCCCAGGAGTTGGCCTTCGCTCTCTACGTTTCAAAGGTGGCTGTGGATTGCCTACCCCGGTCGATGCCTCCACTATTTGATTCACCATTTCCAAGACTTCACTCATATTTGGGCGTGATTTTCGATGTCTGGCCAAGCAGCGGTTGGCTACATTCGACAGCTTCTGGGCTGATTTGTGGAAATGCTTCCCTTCAAGCCTTGGGTCTAATATTTGCTGAAACTTCTTAGTATCTGATATGTATGGTCTTATCCATTCTAAGAGTTTTTGCTCCTTTCTAGGGCGATTTCGATCCAAGGGGCGCCTACCTGTAATTAGTTCGAAAAGAAAGACACCATAGCTCCACACATCACTCTTGGATGTGAGACGACCA
The DNA here is from genome assembly GCA_903798405.1 of Fraxinus platypoda. NCBI lineage: Eukaryota > Viridiplantae > Streptophyta > Magnoliopsida > Lamiales > Oleaceae > Fraxinus > Fraxinus platypoda. The sequence continues at coordinate 8,391 of CAIGRT010114196.1, read as the reverse complement.
GTTTGAACGTACTCAGGAGCAGCATATCCCATTGTTCCAACAACCTGATCAGATAGAGATACTAGATGAATATGCGATGAAAAAGTAAAATCAAACCAATAAGATAATAGTTTGACATAATTGCAAGAGACATTTGAGAGTCTAACTATGCCATTTGTGATGCTTGATGCAGTTATAAGAAATCGGGAAAATGCCAAAGATGTATGAGTTCATAGAAAAGATGGTGGAACCTACAACGTGAAATATTAATGACAGCATTGACAGAAGGCAAAGGCATACAGAGGAGATAGCAATATGAAATGGAATAATGCGGAAAATTGCAACTAAATGGATGTAGCGGTTCATCAAACGGAGTGATAATTCAGAACATGGATTACTTTGTTGTTGATAATGCGTGCATCCATAGCATCAAGAAGTACAAGAAAAACATAATGTTCCAGGACACAACACTTGACAAGAACCTATTTATATTTGTGAAGAGTGTCTAAAACTGTCATTAGCCTTCCGAGTTATATTTTTAACAAGCCTCGCAAGGCCCATTGCATTTGGAAGAAAATGTTTATACCATATATACTGCACGAACCTTATATACAAGCTACCATGAATTAGGTTAAATTTTGAATCCCAAATTCTGAGTATTCCCATTAGAAGTAGATAATACAATATAGCTAATAATTTAAAATATTTCCATTACAACGATCTGGGTTTAAATAATAATAAGTCAATGCCATTCTACTATATTATTAGTCCGCCGATAGAAGAAATACACCAATTGATATCGTGTCAAAAAGATCCCACAACATAATTTATGAACACTGACTAAAGATCTAAAGCCCTGTTTCATGGGGATTAAAATCAGATTTTTATTAGATTTTAATAAAAATTGATGAAATGTGTGGTTGAAAAGTTATGGGTCCCATGAAATATGTGGTTAAAATTAACTATTGACTTTGACATGGATTAAAATCTTGATTTTAATTTCTACCAAACGGGGGCTAAGTAAAGCCGTCTTTCATATGTCAACCTTTTTTTGTTTCAATAAGAAAATAGGAGACAGAGTTATTAATAAGGAGATTTGAACCAGAACTTTATCCCGAGTACTATGGTTTGGATGTTTTAAACTAAGAGAATTACTTCTCAAATAACACAAACGAGGGAGACAATAACCATAATATAAAGCGAGCATACCGCAGTTGATACGTGACTCAGTCCTTCTGCAGGGCCCAATCGAGCCAATCCGAAGTCTGATAACTTAGCATTCCATTGCTCATCTAGGAGAATGTTTGAAGATTTGAAATCTCGGAAGATGATCTACAGTGTATAGAAATTAGAACATGATAAACATCAATCGTAATGCATGAGAATGCAAGAATATAACATTTCATCTATGATGTATCGACATGGACACTTGACTGACATTTCAAAAAAGCACTAATAGACACGTTGATTAAATTCTTTAAAATTCTTCATTTATATAGAATAAATTTCGTTTTATACTTGTTATTAATTTTTCTTGTTAAAATCTTTTAAATATGAGTATTTATATGCTATTTAATAACTTTGAGTTAAAAATATATAATATTTCTAATTAAAAAGAAAAATGATTACAATAGTGTTCAAAGAGTGTCGGTATCGACACATATCAGATACGGATACGCTACCCTAATTGAAGGGTCGGTGCAACAGAGCATTTCATTGGACACATTCAAGTTCATATGATTTTATGCCTGCTTGTAATGAATATAGGATATGTTCGGCATGCAATACGGATACAAATGGATAATTGAATACACAAGATTTTATCTTCTTTTTCTTCCTTAATATTGTTCAATTCTCTCCAATTTAACTTACCAAACATGCCAATAACATCCAAATCAACAAAGAAAAATAAATCTAACATGCTAGTTATGAAAGGATAAGTGGGGAATGAGATCAATTAACATTCAATAAACGAATAGATGACCTGAAAATCCATTTCCTCATGCAGGTACGCTAAGCCACGAGCTGCATCTTGGGCTATCTTCAGCCTCATATCCCAAGAGAGAGGTGTCTCTGACTTAGTTGATAAATGATCTTCTACACTTCTGTTAGGCATATATTCATATATTAGAAGCCGCTGGATTCCTCTTTCATCATCTTCAGCACAATAGCCAATGAGCTTCACGAGATTTGGATGTTCAACAACACCAAGAACATTAACTTCTGTCACCCACTCTTTATGACCCTGTTATGTAAAGCCATGAATTATTTGTTAGAAAAGAAGATTCATCTCTCCGACTACGAGAAATCATTTCAGAGTTCAATTAACGATGTACTAATATAAGAAAAGTAACCAACCACAAACAAGAATGAAAGTTGCTCCAACATCATAAGAAGTAGAACAGATTTTCACAGCCTAACGCGCGTTGGAAATGCTATTTAAAAAATGTCAGCAAAACTGCAATCTCCCGCTTATTTATGAGCCTCTTGAAAAGATCTGGTTTTATTTAAATGCTTTCTTTTTCCCAGTTGGATCATGCTCACACGTTATAGTAGTGTTGCCTTCAACTTTAGCCCAAAAAAATAAGAAACTTCAGGGAATCTCTCTAAACGTTAGCTGAAATCAGATCTTACACATTTGTTCTAGAGAATGTTAATTTCAATTTACTAATGAAAAAGAACAAGCAAAAACAGGAAAAACAAGTTTAAAATGAAAGAGAACGTGCCTGCATTCCTCTTGAACCGAGTTGTTTAACAGCGATGTCAAGTTTTTTAGTTGGATCTTGAGAATCCCTTATCACACCTTTAAACACACATCCAAATCCACCTTCCCCAAGCTTGGAAGAGCGGCTGAAATTTTTTGTAGCTTGTTTGAGCTCCGAAAATGTAAAAACTTTGAGATTGCTGGGCCTTTCGGACAAATTTGGAAATTGGCTCCTTCCTCTGGACTCTGTGCTCGTATCTGAAACATTCTGAGAATTGAATTCAGATCCTGATGGCCTCACTTCCTGATCAGTAAAATAGGACTGAACAGAATTCAACGTTGTCGTCTTCGGTTCGCCCTTCTTCTTTCCGATGTAGAATTGGAAACACTTCATGATCCTAAATATTTTGCAATACCCCTCACTGAAGCTGTGGACATAGAGCTCGTGAAAGTAAGTAACATACTTAAGGGCATGTTATGCGCTACTCATCAGTATATTGGATAAAATTTTAGATCCTTAGTTTCCTTAATATTGTCGAGTACTTTTCAATCTACCTTACAAAATATCCCACAAAGGATTTACTAACTAAAATCATATTAAATATTATAAATAGAAAAAGAAAATGGAGTGTCTGAAAGAAACAGGAAAGCATTCTAAGGGCTTGTTTGTTACCCTTCATTTGAAGAATAAAGCTACTTGTACACCTTGTGGTGTACATAATGATGTACACCCCTCTCACATGGAGAGGGGCCCACGAATATTTTATTGTATGTGGGCCCCCCTTCCTGTGAGGGGGGTGTAAGGCTATGTGTACATCATTATGTACACATAGCATGATTCTCATTTGAAAACATTGTTTTCTACAGTAATATTCTCTACCGCACATTCAAATAATAAAATATTCTACACACAAACCAATAAAATTTCTTTAAATTTTAACCACACATTCTCCAAAAAATACTATTCAAAACTCCATTCTTTCTCCCATAATGGGAGACAAACAGGGGCTAAACATTAGCAACTTGTAATTTATTCTCTGAATAACAGGGGCAGAAACAAACACCTATTATGAGCAAGAACCTAACCAAATGAATGAGACCTATACTTCAAGAACTCATCACCAACAAGTCTATCTACTTTTGGCATACAGATTTAGCAGGCAGTTTATTCAATCTAAAAGACAGTGGGCTTTATGACTTCATCCGAACCAGCCCAAAACATAAACGACTTAAAACATAAAGCATTGAACAATCTCATTTCCATATAGTTCTCACTAAAATCAAACTCGACATACCAGGAATCCAAATTAAAAGAAAGGAATATTATCCAAGGCAACATATAAAAGAAAAATAAGTTCACAAGTTCTTCACACACTTCTAAAAATAAAATCACAAGATTATCTGGTAGAGAGCCTCTCTATTTGTAGTGTGGGTAAAAAAAAATGGGGAACAAAAGGATTTCATGTACAATCAACCTAACAGAAATTCAGTAAATTTGATGACCTAATCTATCTGATACATTTGCTGCTATGATCATTGTATAATAGAATTAACACCCCTAAAAGGCCATGCTACATGAAATTACATCACATATCAAGCAACGAAATGCAAAATCCAATCCCTAATTCAATCTCTCTCATGATTAGCAGATAAATTCAATTCACAAATACAGGATATATCAAGCATAATTACATAAAGAGCCTTCAAATTTTCAAATGAATTACTCAGAAATATTGTCTAACAAGACTATACCTTTAAGTTTCTTAATCGGACCCACAAAGGCTGCTGTTCTTTTCTTGCTTTCCAATTTACCAAGAACGCCCCAATCTTTGATGTGTTTCAAAGAGACCAAGACTACACCTTAGGCTGCGTAATCAAATAAAGAACCCATGCAAATCTCAGTTATACAACTCAAAAACCCTTGCTCAACAAGTTTTATATAACTCAGTTATTTTTTTACCCAATCTTTATGACTTGATACCAAGAATTCAGACTGCATAATCGAAATAAAAACCCACATTCAATTTCCAATTATCTAACTCAAAATCTGGTCTATCAAGACTTTACCTTTATTCTTCTTCTCAATCTGATGCCAGAGACTGATCTTCCTTCTTCTTTGTATAAATTATGAGACGAAGAAAATCCAATCTTTTAGGTACTATTACGGGGTGATCCAGCAAGATAGACTTCCAAAGCCAGAATAGAAGTCTTACTCATAACACACGGCAAATTATAATTCGGGAATTTGCATCGGAAGTTTCAAATCTTTCAAAATAATGCAAATAGCAACCCCAAACTTTTAAATAGTAGCAGTTAGTCTCAAATCTTTTCAGAATTTTACGACATAAGGACCTTTGTATGGTTGTCGTCAAAAATTAATTAGTTGATAATCCAAACCTTGATTTGATCAATTTTAAAAAGGACAAAATGATGACTTTACGTTTTCAGCTAAAACAATTAAAATAATTAAATAAAAGAACCAAAAAGAGAAGAATAATTATCACTTGTACATAGTCGCCCCCACCCACTCCCCTACTCCGCAAAACACAAAATCATATTCTTCTCCACTTCTCCAATCAAAAAATCAAAAGGCTAAGAAATTAGAAATGGTAATAAAGTCATATCGACCATCAAATCATTTTGCAAGTTAAGCATGTATTATTTTTAATAGTACAACTAATCAACCAGACGACGAGACAAATAAAAAAAAAAGGTATTTCTTCAACCCGTGCAATGAAGTAAGAAAGAAGAAACATGTATGTGTAGATTCTTAATGCATTAATATGCATACATGCACTCAACTGTATGTGTATGTATGTTATACTATTTTTACATTTTATTAATTGAAATTGAAATATTTTTCCGGTTTTTAGAGGAAATTGAGAGGTGATTTATAGGGAATTCTTGGTAATAATTACTCATCCGTCCCATTTTAAATAAGCTGATTTTGTTCTTTAGACGGATTAAGAAATTTTATTTAATTTTATTGAAAAATCAATTTTTGCCTAAAACTTTCCTCATTTAACCTTATTTAATTATCAATAATTAATGGTAAATTATTATTGAAAATAGTAAAGAAATAAGGGTGTAATAGTAAACAAACAAAATAAAAAAAAATTCAATAAAGAAACAAGACTAGATAATTGAAATAAAAAAAAAATAAGGAAGTCAGCTTATATAAATGGGACGGAGAGAGTAGTAAAACTATCGATTTCACATAGTGATGGTACTATTTTTTGATTATTATGAAAGGTTTGAAACCTCTACTATAAATTTTCCTAATAATTATGACTTGCAAAAGATTTCAAAAATCAAAATTCATTTATACAACTTCATAACATTTCATCACATAAAAGGTGACAACTGATAAAGACCTAAAATGCGGAGGTCAGGTGTGAAGGCGGCCTATTACAAGGACTAGGACACACATTAAAGAGAGAAATTTTGCATCATAAATGGACCAGAGAAAGTCTTCACAGGGGAAGGGAGAATGCGTTATTGAGGTCAAACGTCAAAGAACCTCATTTCTTTCTGGGTAATTGACACAAAAAACTTCTAAGTTTTGTTTTTATTGTGGAATACTCGTCTATTCTTTCATTTCACTAAAAAAAAATCTCTCTATTATATTTTCTTTGCTAAATACAATATTTTCTTTCATTTTTTCAATAAAGCATTGTGAAATGACTAGTATACTCTCCTCTTTATATAAAATAAGAAGAAAAAATAAGAATTAATTGCAACTGTAGTATCTATTTTTTAAAAAATTATAAACGAGTCACAAACAAATAATTAAAAATTTGTTATAAAATATAAGTAATAGAACAAAAGGAGAAGAAAATATAAGTCAAAATTCATGTGTGTTTTATTGGGAATCAAGACATGTATTTATGGGGTTTAAAATGAAAATTACAATTGAAATGAAATAGACTTTTTACACTAGATAAGACTTATCTGTGTATCGTAATAATACTAAATAATCATCAATAATTGTCTCATTAATTTAAAACACTCCCCATTTCATAATTATTTGCACAATAACTATCTCATTGAAACATTATTTGGCAAAAATTCAATGGAAAAAATACCAACATATGAAAAAAGAGTACAAATAATTTGGAGTAATAAAATGTTGTTTCGTTAAAATCCTGTCAAGAAAATCCAGTGGAACAAAATTTGATCGAAGGAAAAAGAGTACAACTACTCCCCCTGATTTCAATTCTTGTATCAATTCATTCTTATCTTGTATGTCAATGTCTTCAAATAATATCGTCTTCATGCAAAATATTTATCAACATTTACTTACTGTAGTAATATGATAGTTCGAAAAATAGTTTTTATTGATCTCTTTTGGAATCTCATACATATCAAAGTATTATTTTTCATTACACAACGAATATGCCTCAATAAAACTTTATTAGGAAAAACCTCATAGGAAAAATCCTAATGAAGGAATACGCCATAAAAGTTGACCCGTTAAAAACCTTGACAAGAAAACCCAATAGGACAAAACCTTGGTCAAGGAAAAAAGAATATAACGCGTATTTATTCATCTCATGATAATATGACTTCAATTATGTTTCAAACATATTAAATCCTTCAAGGATAATATTAAAATCATACAAGATAAATTGTCCATTATTACATTTGTTACATACATATCAAATTTCATGTATTGTCACGTTAATGAAATAGGGACTTGTGATTACATCCACCACATGATAATTTATTCATTTATACAAGTTTTCACGAAATTCATTATGTAAATGGCCGTATATTTCATACTACGACTTTACTTTTTCTATTTTCATTTTGTACAAGCATACACCTTAAGTGTTCGAACTATAGATCCAGAAATTTTAGGTTTCTCTAGTAAGTTTAATTTTATTAGGATCTTATCCAGAAACTTCAGGTTTCTCTAATAAATTCAATTTTAATATGATCGCTTCATTTTATTTTGCCAATCATTACTTCGATCAATATGTTTCAACGAATTTAGTTTGATTCTTCGCTATTCATAATATGATGAAGTACTTCATGAGTGTGTCTACAATTTTTCTTTTCTTTTCTTTTCGATTCTATTTCTTTTTTTGTGATGACGTGACTTAGTGAGATATCTCAACTTTCAATATATAGGGTACCTAAACCTCTTCTTAAATTTTATAATTTGTTATATCTAAATACTCATCAAGAATATATGACTCCTTAATGGGACCGTCTTTGCTAATTACTCAATTTTCATTTGGAGATTTTTATATTAGAATCGAATATCATGACGTTTTGGCGTGCCATCAAATATCGTATTAACTAATTGTCCTCTAGAACGTTAATTCGAGTTGGAGTATTTAATGTTGGTGTATGAGATATTATTGATCTCTTTGATCAGTAAATCCATCTAAATAAATTATCTTTTGAACTTCTGGTTCGAATTATCTTATACGAGGATTTAGATAATGATACAGTTGTACATTATTTCCAACTTCTTAATTCATCACCCTAATGCTGAGAAAATTGTCCACTTTAATTGACAATCAAAATATTATCGGTTAGGGCTTGAGATATTGTACAATGGTTCAAACAACTCATTTATTCTCAACATTCTTTACTTTCATCTCAATGCATGGTGGTGGATTAATTTTGCGTGTACTGGACTATCAAAATAATTAGATGTGTTAGGTTTTTAGTATTGGCGATTCTATGGACAAAATGAC